>JAPMUY010008125.1:0-2500 GCA_026901105.3 Galaxias olidus
GGAGTACACACACACACACACACACACACACACAAACACTGTCTCTCACACACTCACACTGTCTCTCTCTCACACACACACACACACACACACACACACACACACACACACAACAACACACACACTCTCACACACACACACACACACACACACACACACAGTCTCTCTCACACACACACACACACACACACACACACTGTCTCTCACACACTCACACTGTCTCTCTCTCTCACACACACACACAGTCTCTCTCTCACTCACACACACACACACACACAGTCTCTCTCTCTCACACACACACACACACACGCTGTCTCTCTCTCTCACACACACACACACAGACTGTCTGTCACACACACAGAAGCGCATGCAAGGATACACGGAGGAGAAACTGGTGTGTGTGTGTGTGTGTAAGAGCGAGAGAGACAGAGACAGAGACAGAGATAGAGAGAGGGAGAGATGGAGAGATGGAGAGAGGGAGAGAGGAGAGAAAGAGGGAGAGAAGGAGAGTGGAACTAAGCTTCGGAGGAGGCCAGCTTTGAGAGCTCAGGAGTCACATCCATAGTCACGCTCCATCTCTCCATCCCTCCATCTCTCCATCGCTCCCTCCCTCTATCCCTCCAGTCATACCTTCCCGTCCTTCCCTCGCCCATTCATCCCTCCATCCATCTCTCTTGCCATCCCTCCTTCCCTCCATCGCTCCCTCCCTCCCTCTATTCATCCTTCCATCCGCCCCTTCCCATCTTTCCCTCCCTCATTCATCCATCCTCCCTCCCTCCCTCCCTCCCTCCCTCATTCACTCCCTCCCTCCCTCCCTCCCTCTCTCCCTCTCTCTCTCTCTCCCCCTCCCTCCCTCCGCTGAATCGACAGGAATCCAAACAGGCTCAAACAGCTCTGAGCTATAAATACAGGGTGAGAACCAAGGTTTACCGTCTGCATAGCACCACACACACACACACACACACACACACACACACACACACACACACACTCTTTCAAATCCACGGCATGGCATTTCAGCAGTATATGAGCAATCATGCATGTCACAACATGTCTAATCAGAAATCATCATTACAGTCACTTTAGTGCTGCCTTAACGGTTGGCCACTGTTCACTGAGTGGGTTCTCTACCTCTTCTCTCTCCTTCCAGAGGAGCCGTTCCAGCGAGCGAATCGAGCGCTCCAAGGCTTCTGTTTCCTCCTGCTCCGTCGTCTAGTGGAATCGACGCATATTGCTTTTATTTTTTTTTGCGACCCGAAAAAAGAAAAGAAAAGAAAAGAACAGCACATTCGTATTCATGAATTAATTATGAATTGGACATTTTCCAAAGCGCCGCCCGGTGTCCATAGCTTATTGGCCGCGCCACGCCGAGACTGGGTAGATATTGTTCTGCAGATATTATGGGATGTGGGATCGCTGCCTGGGTGTAACTCGTTAATTATTGAAAAGTCACACGAGGTTACTTAAGGGGTCGGCTGAGTGAAAACTAATTTCTGAAATGAGATAATTTCCTGTTGGAATTGACTGTGGGAGAGAGTAGAGCGGGGTGTTTAGCACTGGGAGAACTGGGAGGAGGAATACATTAGACAGACAGACAGACAGGCAGACAGTCAGACATACAGAGAGGCAGACAGACGGACAGACACAGACACAGACACATATAGACAGACACACAGACAGGCAGAGGAAAGATTCAGCAGACAGACGGACGGGCGGGTGGGCAAACAGACAGTCAGACAGACAGACAGACAGCTAACGGTCGGAGGGTGAGACAGGCAGATAGACGGGCTTGCAGACACACCTGACGGACAGTTGATTTTGATTCAATCAGGCTATTTGGATGAAATGGAAAACATTGATTAAAACACAAACACTTCCTCCTTCACATCTCTCTAACCCACCCACTTTGCTGTGACCTCTATTTACCCTGATGATGATGATGATGATGACGATGATGGACCTACTCACTTTTTGCCTGGGTAAAGTAGTGATGGGGGGAGAGGGGGGGGGGTCTGACTAATGCATGGCCCCAAGCCTAACCCCCCTCATCCAACACACACACACACACACACACACACACACACACGCACACACACACAAAAACAAACACACACACACGCCCTGCCCCCTATTCAGCCGTGTGGACGTGGCGACAGGGAAAGGTATTAGTCACGAGCTGACAGCGAGCAAAGGGTGGTCAGGCCAGGTGTGAGTCATGTTTGTCCTGGATGAGTGACAGCTTAGACTGAGGGGAGGGCACAACAAGGACAAAGCATGTTGGAAGGGACAGCGTGTGCCTGTGTGTGGGTGTGTGTGTGTGTGTTTGTGTGTGCGTCACTGCATACTGTCAGTTGAATTTGAGGGTACTGTCTATGTGCTTTTGTGTGTGTGTGTGTGTGTGAGTTTCTGTGTCGCACGTGCAAACGTTGCGTGTTGCGTGTGTGTGAGGGGGCAAGACAAGCAGGCGTTCTAGAGACGTCTGCCCCTCACCACCAACAAC
>JAPMUY010008125.1:5000-7500 GCA_026901105.3 Galaxias olidus
AGTCGGTTTCAGAATCAAATGAAAGACACGTGGCAGCCAGCGTAGTAGCAAACCGCCCGTCCTCTCGTTCCTTAAAGGCCTGGGAGTAGCGACCTGTGTCCTGTGACTTGGTGAGAATCCAACGCTTACGATGAATGATGGTGATGTTAGGACTATGCTGTCTGAGTGTGTGGTGGATGTGTGTAAGTGCGTGCGTGGGTTCTGGTTGACCTGCTATTTTCCCTTGAACTTGTGGTAAAAGGTTGAGTGGATCAGTCTTCGGCAGGTAATCCCTCGCTCGCTCGCGCACGCACGCTCGTCATTTTTGCGATGGTTAGGGAAAACAATTACACCAAGCAAACTGCAGGGGTCGCCAAAATCACCTCCTGCAGATAAACGGCCTCCATCGCAATGCTTGCAGATCTGAGAACGTCCACATCCCATAATGACCGAACCGAAAACACGGGGAGGAAGGAATTCCATCCGACAGTTACCGTGCCAACGCATCTAACGCTTTTTTATTTTATAAAATTCTTTTTTTTGCAACTTTACAATTTCTTTCTTGCTTTGGCACCCATGGAATGCTCGTCGAAAACGCAACGTCTTTAACGCTGGAATTACCTTGACATCCCATTTACTGGAAGGAAGAATGCAAACGTTTTGTGGACCGACTCGCCGCCTTACTCTTTAGAAAGCGTAGGCAAACAAACCATTTCAAACATCCCCTATATACGTGAACTTGGTATCCAGTGGATTCGACCAGCATTCCACGAAAAGGAGCCGATGCACGTCTTTCTCGACTCACTTTGAAAGGCTGCGCTTGAAAAATATGTTTCCTATAAAAACGTCTACAATGCGATGCTAAGCGATGGAGCACATTTTACCCGTGGTGCACTCCTAAATCAATGCATGATGAACGTCTTTTGTTCCCTATTCAGGGCTAATGTCAAGGCCTCTCGGGCTAATCCATAGTCCTGCCACTTAACGTTGTGTTCTGGATGTTCCTGGAGTTATCATCTAGTCGTCTTTCAACGTGTTCCACTTGTATTGGATCTGTGTTTGCTCGTCTAAATGCCCCACGTGTTTACGTGACCCTTTGACCTCTGCTGGCTGGTGTGTGATGTCCCACAGCAGCGCAGCATTACTTATCCTTAATAAACCGACCGTGTGTGTCCTCACACACCACAAGCTGCACAAGGACACACACACACACACACACACACACACTGTTTAGGTTTCTGCCACTAAGATTAGTACAAACCTGCACGAATAGAGAATAGAGTATAACATGTATATATATATATATATATATATATATATATATATATATATATATATATATATATATATATATATATATATATGTACATAGTATTACAGTATTGAACCGTCCTTGTCGTAAACACACTCAAGTAGACACACTTACCTGTGTACACACACACACACACACACACACACACTCCGAGGCAAGCTGCTGAGGGGGCTGCTTTTGTGCGGTGCGGTGCGTTCCTGTGGGGACTACGATGCCAGTGATAAACAGATGTGTGACCTGGACCGGATTGGGAGCAGGACGTCAGGGAGAGAGGAAAGGGGGAAGCACAGAGGTATGGAGGGAGAGAGGGAGGGGAGGGATAGGGTTAGAGAGAGGGGGGGGGGAGAGAGAGAAGGAGAGAGAGAGAGAGAGAGAAGGAGGTAGGGACGGCGGGAGAGAGAGGGAGCGAGAAAGAGAGAGAGAGAGAGGAAGGGAGATAGAGAGGGAGTTAGAGACGGAGGGAGAGAGAGAGAAGGAGGCAGGGACAGAGGGAGAAAGGGAGGGGGGAGAGGCAAAGAGGTACTGTAGTTAGAGGGAGGTCGAGATGGAGGGCGAGAGGAATGGATGGAGAGAGGGAGGGAGAGAGAAAGAGAGAGGGAGGGAGAGAGAAAGAGAGAGGGAGGGAGAGCAGTAGAGAGGGTGAGAGGGCGGGGCGTTGAGACGGAGTTAAAAAAGCAGGGTGACAGAAAAAGAGGGAGATAGAGTAGGGAGAGAGAAAGAAAGGGGGAGGGAAAGAGGGACAGAGATTTGATGACAGGACAGGAGAAAGGGAGGAAGGGAGGATAGAAGGAGGGAGGGAGGTACGGTGAGATGGAGGATGAGAGAGAGGAGGGAAAAAATTTGACTTTGGTAATTCTGGCCCTACCATTGCTTTTGCTTGTGTGTGTTTGTGTGTGTGTGTGTGTGTGTGTATGTGTGTGTGTGTGTGTGTATGCGTGTGTGTATGTGCGTGTGTGTATGTGCTGGTGTGTGTGTGTGAGTGTGTGCGTGTGTGTGTATGTGCGTGTGTGTATGTGGTGGTGTGTATGTGCTGGTGTGTGTGTGAGTGTGTGTGTGTGTGTGTGTGTGTGTTGGTGTGTTTGTGTGTGCGTGTGCTGGGCTGGGTGTGATGGATTGGAATTATTGAAATGACTGCGGTGTGAGATCAGCCTTGCACTACAATCTTTAGTAGGATCATTTAACATAACACTAATAGCTTCTCTCCACAGG
>JAPMUY010008125.1:12500-27500 GCA_026901105.3 Galaxias olidus
AGAGGAGACGAGAGAGAGAGGAGACGGAGAGACGGAGACGAGAGAGGAGACGAGAGAGGAGACGAGAGAGAGGAGACGAGAGAGAGAGAGAGAGAGAGAGAGAGAGAGAGAGAGGAGACGAGAGAGGAGACGAGAGAGGAGTCAGAGAGAGAGGAGACGAGAGAGGAGTCGAAAGAGGAGACGAGAGAGAGAGGAGATGGAGAGACGGAGACGAGAAAGGAGACGAGAGAGGAGACGAGAGAGGAGTCAGAGAGAGAGGAGACGAGAGAGGAGACGAGAGAGCAGTCAGAGAGAGGAGTCAGAGAGAGGAGACGAGAGAGGAGACGGAGAGAGGAGACGAGAGAGGAGACGAGAGAGGAGACGAGAGAGGAGACGAGAGAGGAGACGAGAGAGGAGACGAGAGAGGAGACGAGAGAGGAGACGGAGAGAGGAGACGAGAGAGGAGACGGAGAGAGGAGACGGAGAGAGGAGACGGAGAGAGGAGACAGAGAGAGGAGACGGAGAGAGGAGACGAGAGAGGAGACGAGAGAGGAGACGGAGAGAGGAGACGGAGAGAGGGAGAGAGGAGACGGAGAGAGGAGATGAGAGAGGAGACGAGAGAGGAGACGAGAGACGAGTCAGAGAGAGGAGTCAGAGAGAGGAGACGGAGAGACGGAGAGAGGAGTCAGAGAGAGGAGTCAGAGAGAGGAGTAAGAGAGAGGAGACGAGAGAGGAGACGGAGAGAGGAGACGAGAGAGGAGACGAGAGAGGAGACGGAGAGAGGAGACGAGAGAGGAGACAGAGGAGACAGAGAGAGGAGACAGAGAGAGGAGACGAGAGAGGAGACAGAGAGAGAGGAGACGGAGAGAGGAGACGAGAGAGAGACGAGAGGAGAGAGAGACGGGGAGAGACAGAGAGAGGAGTCAGAGAGAGGAGTCGGAGAGAGGAGACGGAGAGAGGAGACGGAGAGAGGAGACAGAGAGAGGAGACGGAGAGAGGAGACGGAGAGAGGAGACGAGAGAGGAGACGAGAGAGGAGACGAGAGAGGAGACGAGAGAGGAGACGAGAGAGGAGACGGAGAGAGGAGACGGAGAGAGGAGACGAGATGATGGACGGACAGAGAGAGGAGACAGAGAGGGGAGAGAGAGAGGAGACGGAGAGAGGAGACGGAGAGAGGAGACGGAGAGAGGAGAGAGGAGTCAGAGAGAGGAGACGGAGAGAGGAGACAGAGAGAGGAGACGAGAGAGGAGACGGAGAGAGGAGAGAGGAGTCAGAGAGAGGAGACGGAGAGAGGAGACAGAGAGAGGAGACGGAGAGAGGAGACGAGATGACGGACGGACAGAGGTGACGCGCCGTGCTCTCCTCGCGTCCCACACCTTCTAATCTCCCAACGCAGCTCCTGTCCAACGAGCGTGCGTATTAATACCCTAACAACAAGCTCCTGCACATCTCCCAGAGCAAAACGACCTCATCAGGCAAAAAGCTCGCTGCCGTGACGACAGGGCGGGTCATTAACGTCCCACATAAAAATGTTGTCGTCCGCTCCGGTCGCCCTCGCACGTCTTACGAGTGGGCCGCGTTATTACCGAGCCGATAACGTTTGGATTTTTTTATTTTCTTCCCCCCGCCGTTTTCCCGGCGAGTGGGAGGGGGAATTGGGCCCCGTCAATAACCTTTATATATGCGCGTCTTCACCGGCTCATTAGCGAGCTTTAAATTGGCGTTAACTCTCTCTAGTTGACCTGTTTCTGCGTGGATGGTTTGGCCCAGGCTATGAGGAGAAATAGGACGGCGCGTTTCAAAGTGCACACCCACATTTAAACAATTTAAAACATATCTGTCTTTCCCCTGCACACACACACACACACACACACACACACACACACACACACAGACACACACACACACACACACACACACACACACCATCCAAAAGCGTATCTTTCAGTTGATCACAAATATTTTGAAGACTAACACGCATACACCCCTATGGCAATTCAATACGCTCACACACAGACAAACTCACACAAACAAATTACCACACACTCTCTGTCATTCGTACATAAAAAAAACACACGCACACGCAAACGCTTTTAATTTGTGTTCGTTACGCCGAGGATTTAAGTGATGATTGGCGTGCTCATTAACGGAGGTAGAAAGGAAAAAAAAACAATGGCAACATGTTATTGAAACGAGCAGAATGCATCTATTTACCAATCAGTGCGCTAGCAAAAATACATCTCTGACAACAAACGAAGAAGAGGAGGATGATGAAGATATGGAAATTTGAGAACGAAAGAGCGGGGAAAGGGGTGTCGAAAGATAGGGTGACATGCATGAGAGGTTGAGGATTGATAGAAAGCAAAAAAAGACGAAGGGAAGGGAATAAATGACTAGAACATACAAGATACAGGTTATGTTTATATGAAATATAATTTCAAACAAACACCGAGAACAAAATAATAAACAGAGCTGGACAGACAAAGAACAAACACTTTACACAGACACAGAGAGAGAAAGAGGAAAAAAACAGACAAATAAAAGATAGAAAGAACGAGAATAAACAATGGAAAGAGCAAAAATCTAGAAGGATAAATAACAAGAGGGGAGACTTAAGAAAGAGACGTAGGAAGGAAAAAGAAAAAGAGAGGGATAGAGAAAGAGAGAAAGAAAAGAGATAGAGACAGGGGGATGGGAGAAAGAGAGAGTGAGAGAAAAGTACAGAGAGAGGAGGAGTGGGAAAGGGATGGTGAGAAAGAGAAAAACAGCGAGAGAGAGAGAAAAAGGAAGAGAGAGAGAGAGAAAGACAAAGAGAGACAGAGACAGAGAGAGAGAGAGAGAAAGAGAGAGAGAGAGAGAGAGAGAGAGAGAGAGAGAGAGAGAGAGAGAGAGAGAGAGAGAGGGCAATAGGTCAGGGTGTTTGTTGGTGAAAATGTATGAACATGACATGTCTGGCAGAGAAGGTCTGCATGAAACAATGTCTGAACTCTACCTGGCCAAGCATCTGTTCTGGGCGTGTGTGTGTGTGTGTGTGTGTGTGTGTGTGTGTGTGGGTCAGTAAAGGGGTTATCAAAGTGGTTTGTCCTGTAGGTCTTTGGGGGCATGCAGGTGACAGGCCGGTAGCCTTCTGTTCTGCACACGCACGCACGCACGCACGCACGCACGCACACACACACACACACACACAGTGAGTGAGAGGTGAAACGGACCTTTACTTGACTAAATATCACACACATGGACCAACCATTCCATTCTGTAGAAAGCACACTGACCATCCTCCCACACTAGCAGCACAGTGTAGCACTGAGAGTTTGGACCGTCAGCAGACCCTCTAGGATCTACTACCGCCGTTAGTCCTGTCTGAGGAGCCCTGCAGAACGCTCTCCATCGGCCAGGGGGTTAACCTGATTACCTTAACACAGATGCAGCCTGTCGCAGAAAAGGCTTCAGACAGACCGAGAGAGAGAGAGAGAGAGAGAGAAAGGGAGAGAGAGACAGTCAGGCCCAGATTTAACCAGCCTGGACCACGGAACGCAATTATACTCATCATTCAATCAGCCCAGGCATGCCCTGTGAGTGTGTGTGTGTGTGTGTGTGTGTCTTTACGATGAAGAGAAGGAGTCTAAGTGTGCGAGTGATAAATGGAGTTTTATTCTCGGTGTGTGTGCGCATGTGCGGGTGGCCATGTTTTGCATGCACACATTCATTGGTCTGCTGTGGTACGCTGGCGTTTAGCACCATGATCACGTTGTGCTTTTTTAAGAAGGTCAAACGGAATCAAAAATCTACTCCACTCCCATTTCCCTTCCCTCGTTGCGTAGAGTAACCGGTTTAGGATGAATGATTTAATCAGGTTCAGCTAACAGATGCCACCCTGCTTAGCCACATGTGTGCTAGGCTCGCAGTGTGTGGGCGGGCATTGACCAATGGGCCGACCACAGTCCACCAGGATACAGGAAGTGCGCTCTTAAATTAACGAGGGGGGGGGGGGGGTACCCCATCTGACCCTTGGCCTCAGCATCCCCCCTTTCGCTCACTCTTTTTTTCTACTTCACTCTTCCCTTCGTTCTCTTTTCCTTCTTTCTTTCTCTCTGAGCGTCACATGATGGGGATGGACCAATCCCATAATGCCATGTAAACCCCGTCTTGAAGAAAGCTCACAATGAAGTCTGTGTGTGTGTGTGTTTGTCTGCGTGTGCGAATATTTGCAAGCGTTTAATTTCATTTGACCATTTGGACTTCCGACAGTGTGGAATTCCAGACCGGATTCCCAGATTAGGGAGCGTCGAGACACAAGGCATGTGGGATTGTTATCACTTCCTTGACGACAATTCACGTAACGTTTAGTCTGTCTGTCTGTCTGTCTGCATGCCTTTCTGTCTGTCTGTCTGTCTGTCTGTCTGTCTGCATGCCTTTCTGTCTGTCTGTCTGTCTGTCTGCATGCCTGTCTGTCTGTCTGTCTGTCTGTCTGTCTGTCTGTCTGCATGCCTTTCTGTCTGTCTGAATTACTGACTTACTATCATCTACCACACACACTTCTCTTCGACATAGTTCACACACACACACACACACACACACACACACACACACACACACACACACACACACACCACTTCATTCATCAGTGGATTGACCCTAAATGGCCATACACATTCCTCAGACCACAGTGAAGCAAATGTTGTGAGTGTGTGTGTGTGTGTGTGTGTGTGTGTGTGTGTGTGTCTGACGGAGAGAAATAAAAGGGAGACTAAAAGAGCGGAGAAACAAGTTCAAGAGAGCGCTAAACTATAAAAGAAGAAAAGAAAAGGCGACGCTGATTTTCGTCTGTTACCAGGCCGGTTCAACCAGCTCCCCCTAGTGGTCAGGCCTGGAAGCCTTAAGCGTTACCTCTGCTACTAATTAAGAGATTAATAACAAACTAGTCTGTTTTTCTAGTGTTTTTCTCTGCCTCCTCACTATTGCAACAAGAGTCATTAAACAGATGGCTAATCACCATGCTAACAATATACACCCTGTCGTCTCCCTATAAACAAATTAGCCCCCTAAACTCACCAGCATGATATCACCATAAACCATCTCTAAAATAATAAAAACAGTGCCCATAGATTATATACAAGTATAAAGTAGGCCTGTAACATTCACAGGCACAAAATATTAATTTCACATTTTCTATGCCGGGTTTTCTAGCTTTCAAAATTTGGGCATTGCCAATATATGTAGTTACATCCAGTTTATCAATAAAAAAACTGCAGCTAAAACAAATCCCTTGATTGACAGCCATCATGTAAAACAATGTAAAGGTAATCTGTTCAATATCTCCAACGTTGTTTGCGTTTGCATCTTGCTAGGCTAAGCACAAGCTAATTACTCACTGCTATATTTTTGAGTAATAATAATAATAATAATGATAATAATACTTTTCTCAAGACTCAAAGCGCTTTACACAAATTGGTTCCCAATTAAGTACACAGAACGAACAACCAATGAACCTACAGCTATCAAACACAACACTCAGTTGTGAGGGTTACCAGGGCAGCCAATTTGCGCCAGACTTGCTCACACAACATATGGCGACAGACTTGCTCACACAACGTAGGACACTCAGTGCACCTATGTAGTGCACCATAGTATTACCAAAGAGATGTAACCGTTTAGTTGTGTCATAAAGCACCTTCGTCTCTCCTACGTTCCGTATTCTTTCCAAGGTAATGTTGGTAGTGCTACGTATTTTCTTTCTTAGATATGAGCAATTTATTTTGTGCAGGTAATCATTAACATGTGGCACCATCTGAGAGTTTGTTTACATCAGAAGGCCCATATGCACACATTGTGTGGCTTTGTAACTGAATTATATGCACGTTTGCTTTTTTCCTTCATTTGTGGGATGTCATTTGCATAACCAATGCTTGACAACTAAACCTTGAATACAATTGAACTAATACAAAAAATGGTACCAGACAGTGTCTTCTTCAATGGAAGCCATGAACCACGTTGGTAGAGTGCATAAATCTGTATTTATTTTATTTTTACCGTTATTTAACCAGTCCAACTGAGAACGAGTTATCCTCTGCAACGGTGACCTGGCCCCGCAGGGAGAAACTGAGCCACTCCAGTTCTATACGAGGGCCTCAGCCCAGACTCTGACAGGGGGACTAGCCCTAAACATGTTTTATGGTGGTGGGAGGAAACCGGAGCACCCGGCGGAAACCCCTACGATCATGAGATAAAGGGCCACAGTAAAAACACTGTAAATAGGTGAGATTTTGCTTTAAAATGTCCTGCTGGTGGAAGAGGCTAGCAGGTCCAACCAAAGCCCTCGGTCCTGACTTCAGCCTCAGGGTGGTTCTCGGACCACCAGCCTCTCCCTTCTCTCGATCACACTCGTTCACTTTTTTTACACGTAAATTTAGATGCCGCAATAACAGATAACATATCATTCTAAACATGGGGAAAAAAAATACATATTTAGATCGTACCACAGCCCTTTAATCCCCAACCCCACCCGTCCCCAGCAGCTATCTCTCTAATGACTTACATGTGCCATAAGGTTGTCACCAGCTCAGCTTCATTTGCATATCTGATGCAATCAGCCCTTTAATTGGCCTGATCCTGACCCGGCAACACTCGCAAAGCACTCAGACATCCATCCAATCACTCTCTGTCTCCAGGACTTCTATTTAAATCAGCATATAGGGGGATTCACTCACATAATAGTGTACATGTGTCATTGCCTCTAAACAAGGTGTGTGCGTGTGCGTGTGCGTGTATGTATGTGCGTGCGTGTTTCCGTTTCAATAGACGGACAAGTGAACCGCTTCCTCTCTTTGCTCTGCTTTCGTTCTGAGTGACTGTTTTTATGCAAAATAAATCTTTTATTTAAATCCTCATTTTAATGTATGGAGATTCGACACCGTGGCTGCTCAAAGACTTCTCCAAAAGCATGGGCCCTCCAGGGTTCAGCCGGACTGAGAGAGAGAGAGAGAGAGAGAGAGAGAGAGAGAGAGAGTGAGTGAGTGAGTGTGTGTGGGGAGCTATATCCGTGCCCAGGGACATCAAGAATGCTGCCACTGTCCCACTTCCTCAAATCCTGCTTAATGAAAACATGTCCTCACTTTTCCCCAGCCTCTCCGTCTCTTCTTCCATCTCCTCCTCCTCCTCCTCTCCCTCTTCTCCTGATTCTCCCTCTCTTCTTCCATCTCCTCCTCCTCCTCCTCTCCCTCTTTCCCAGCCTCTCCGTCTCTTCTTCCATCTCCTACTCCTCCTCCTCTTCCTCTTCTCCTGATTCTCCCTCTCTTCTTCTTATCCCTCCTCCCCCTATTCCCTAACCCCTTCTCTCCTTCTTGCCTCGCTTTCTTCTCCTTTTTCATCCTCTTCTTACTTGAGCTCCAGATCTGGACCAGGACTATATACTGCAGGTCTGGATCAGTACTGCAGTGTGAACACAACTTTAGATCTGGACCAGGACTATATACTGCAGGTCCGGGTCTGTACTACAGTGTGAACACAACTTTAGATCTGGACCAGGACTATATACTGCAGGTCCGGGTCTGTACTACAGTGTGAACACAACTTTAGATCTGGACCAGGACTATATACTGCAGGTCTGGATCAGTACTGCAGTGTGAACACAACTTCAGATCTGGACCAGGACTATATACTGCAGGTCCGGGTTTGTACTACAGTGTGAACACAACTTTAGATCTGGACCAGGACTATATACTGCAGGTCCGGGTCTGTACTACAGTGTGAACACAACTTTAGATCTGGACCAGGACTATATACTGCAGGTCCGGGTCTGTATTACAGTGTGAACACAACTTTAGATCTGGACCAGGACTATATACTGCAGGTCCGGGTCTGTCTCTCTGAACACAATCTCTCTCTCTCTCTCTCTCTCTCTCTCTCTCTCTCTCTCTCTCTATATCTCTCTCTCTCTCTGGATCTGCCTCTACTACAGTGTGAACACAACTTTAGATCTGGACCAGGACTATATACTGCAGGTCTGGATCAATACTCTCTGCCTCTCTCTCTCTATCCAGGAGGTGTAGTTCAGGAGGAGTGTAATATTCTGCTTGGACTCACAGACCATCTCCGTCCGTATCGACCTCTCTCTGTGTGCCCGTGAGCTTTGCTGTCTAGAGTGTGTCTGTGTCTCACTGTTTGTGTGTGTAGGGGTGTAGGTGGCTGTGTGTGTGTGTGTAGGGGTGTAGGTGGCTGTGTGTGTGTGTGTGTGTGTAGGAGTGTAGGTGGATGTGTGTGTGGGTGTAGGGGTATATGTGTGTGTGTGTGTGTATGCGTCACTGTCTGCTTTTATATGTGTAAGGTTGGAGGTGGCTGTGTGTGTGTGTGCGTGTGTGTGTGTGTGCGTGTGTGTGTGTGTTTTGATGTGCGTAATAAGAGAGACAGAGAATGACCAATAAAGAGAGAGCAGAGTGACCTCGAGAGTTAAAGAGAGAGAGAGGTGACTTCCTGCAGAGAGAGAGACGACAGATTGAGAGATGATGATTGAGAGAGAGAGTGTGTGTGTGTGTGTGTGTGTGTGTCTATGTGTGTGTGTGTGCGTGTGTCTATGTCGGTGTGTGTCTGTGTGTGTGTGTGTGTGTAAAGAGAGATGTGTTCCGTCTAAAGAGAGACAGTAACATATTGCTAAAGAGAGAGAGAGAAAATGGCATTAAAGAGAGAGAGAGACCCCATAAAGAAAGAGAAAGATAGGAAGAAAAAGAAAGATAGAAAGAAAGAGAGAGAAAGGGTGAGAGCCAAAGAGAGACAGAGAGAGAGAAAGAAAGATGGAAGACAGGTAGGTTCCATTAGCATAGAACAGAGAAAATAGGAAGACGTACAAGATAGCTGACATTTTGAAATACGGAGCTAAAGGCTGCCAGATGAAGATGGGAAACAGGTAAAAGACAGAGAGAGAGAGACAGAGTGGTAAAGAGAGAGAGAGAGAGACATAGAGTGGTAAAGAGAGAGAGAGAGAGAGAGACATAGAGTGGTAAAGACAGAGAGAGAGAGACATAGAGTGGTAAAGAGAGAGAGAGAGAGACATAGAGTGGTAAAGAAAGAGAGAGAGAGACATAGAGTGTTAAAGAGAGAGAGAGACATAGAGTGGTAAAGAGAGAGAGAGAGAGACATAGAGTGGTAAAGAGAGAGAGAGAGAGACATAGAGTGGTAAGAGAGAGAGAGAGAGACATAGAGTGGTAAAGAGAGAGAGAGAGAGACATAGAGTGGTAAAGAGAGAGAGAGACATAGAGTGGTAAAGAGAGAGAGAGAGAGACATAGAGTGGTAAAGAGAGAGAGAGAGAGACATAGAGTGGTAAAGAGAGAGAGAGAGAGACATAGAGTGGTAAAGAGAGAGAGAGAGAGACATAGAGTGGTAAAGAGAGAGAGAGAGAGACATAGAGAGGTAAAGAGAGAGAGAGACATAGAGTGGTAAGAGAGAGAGAGAGAGAGACAAGTAAAGAGAGAGAGAGAGAGACATAGAGTGGTAAAGAGAGAGAGAGAGACATAGAGTGGTAAAGAGAGAGAGAGAGAGACATAGAGTGGTAAAGAGAGAGAGAGAGAGACATAGAGTGGTAAAGAGAGAGAGAGAGAGACATAGAGTGGTAAAGAGAGAGAGAGAGAGACATGGAGTGGTAAAGAGAGAGAGAGAGAGACATAGAGTGGTAAAGAGAGAGAGAGAGAATGGAGGAAAGGAGGAATTAAAGAGAGAGAGACATAGAGAAAGAATGAAGGAAGTTTTAAGCTTTCCATAATAACTGAAACAAAATAAGAACATGCACAGCCCACCTCCAAACAAACTAAACAGAACCATGCCCTGATCATTATAAATAAACACATCATAATTATCATAGACAGAAACATGCCCTGATCATTATAAATAAACACATCATAATTATCATAGACAGAAACATGCCCTGATCATTATAAATAAATACATCATAATTATCATAGACAACAATGAAACGTGGATGAAAAGACACCCTAAGACATGTGGTTTATTATTGTGTCTCTCTGTATTCCTGTTTACAATGTCTGGAGAGAGAGGATTAAAGAAAGAATGAGGAAGGTGGACAGAGAGAGAGAGAGAGATACACTGAGAGAGAAAGAGAGAGAGATAGAGCATCAGTCTGACCAACCCTCTGCGCCAGGCCTTGCACTCTGACTCATCAAACCAAACACACATAGGACGCGAGGGGTTGCCTAGTTACCCCCCCCCCCCAACCTTAACCCACAACCAAGCCCTCCCTCCCTCCTTTTTTCTAATCTCACCATGGCGGTTGTTATGGCAACGTCAGCAGCGTAGCGTGCCGGTAGTCTTTTGGTGTCGTCGTTGTCGTCGCCCCCCCCCCCGCCCACCCCCCCACCCACGCACCCCCCCACCCCCGCACACCCCCCCCGCCCCCCGCGCGCCTTGTGAAACCTGTCTGTTTAAAACGATCACCTTTTCCGACGGCAAGCCAAACACCGACGCCAACATCACCGGCCCTTCACTCCGCACGCTGACACTAAACCAGACTCATCCGATTGCCTAACACACTCACGCTGAATAGGGAGGAACAATCCCTGACGCCACCGCTAACTCGCGGACCTGGGATTTAGACCAAGCACGTTCCCGGATTCACACCCGGTTGGAAAACGTATAACACTCTCTCTTTTAAAACACGAAACGGTTCTTCACACACACACACACACACACACACACACACACACACACACACACACACACACACACACACACACACACACACACACACACACACACACACACACACACACACACACACACACACACACACACACACACACACACACACACCCCTTTAACACTGAATGTAGGCTGCCATAGGAGCTTCACGTCTACAGTTTTTCATCCAAAAACAATTGTAGGAGTTAACATAGCTTTTATGGAACTGTTAACTTTCGCAAGTGATGTCTGGCGTTTTGCGTGGTGTGTCGTGTCGTGTGTGTGTGTGTGTGTGTGTGTGGTGCTTTGTTTGCAGACTTCTCGCAAAATGAACCACAGTTTCAGAAATCGGGGTAATTCTGCACAAACCGTAAACAGGAAACAGACTAAAGATGATTGAGAATAACAAGGGGAACTACGAATGTCATGCGGTGTTGAGGAACAGCTCGTATTCCGTGATGTATGGCGTAGAATCAAAGGCAACAGAAGAGACATGACAGCTGATGACAGACTCAACGGCTTCATTAAAACCTCAAACACCGCTGCCAAAACACACCATGCACAATCAAATGTCAGCTTTAAATTAAACTCGGGCGCCTGTGTGTGTGTGTCTGTAACTGTGTGTGTGTGTGTGTGTGTGTTTGTGTGTGTGTGAGTGTGAGTTTGTAACTCTTTGTGTGTGTGTGTGTGGGTGTGTGTGGGTGTGTGAGAGAGAGAGAGAGAGAGAGAGAGAGAGAGAGAGAGAGGCTTTACGGCTGCAGCATAGATATTAACTCCATGACAGAATTAACCCTTTGACATTTTATGTGGCGGCCAGTCTACATGGTAATAATTCACTTTTAAACAAAGGGATAAAAAATTACAATCAAATCTGGTTCTGAGCATATTACTCCAACGTAATACATATATATCCAATATACGGTGCTCCTGCTGTGGAAGAATAACGATCGTCGTTAAGTAATGATCATGAAATAATTTATAAAAATCTACGTAATATTATTTAAAAAAGAGAAAGATCATGAGCATAATGAAACGTGATGCGAGAGAGGGGGAGGGAAAGCAAAAGAGAGAAAAGAAAGGGGGGGTGTGCAGAGAGGTAGATAGGAAGAGAGGGGGTGTGGGGGGGGGGGGGGGGGGGGGGGGGGGGGGGGGGGGGGGGGGGGGGGGGGTGTAGAGAGAGAGAGAGGGGTAGACAGAAGAGAGGGAGCGAGAGAGAGAGAGAGAGAGAGAGAGCGCGAGAGGTAGACAGAAGAGAGGGAGCGAGAGAGAGAGAGAAAAAGAGAGAGAGAGAGGTAGACAGAAGAGAGGGAGCGAGAGAGAGAGAGAAAAAGAGAGAGAGAGAGAGGTAGACAGAAGAGAGGGAGCGAGAGAGAGA
Source organism: Galaxias olidus (assembly GCA_026901105.3). Classification (NCBI taxonomy): domain Eukaryota; kingdom Metazoa; phylum Chordata; class Actinopteri; order Galaxiiformes; family Galaxiidae; genus Galaxias; species Galaxias olidus. The sequence continues at coordinate 24,539 of JAPMUY010008125.1, forward strand.
GAGAGAGAGAGAGAGAGAGAGAGAGATGGAGCGAGGGACAGAAAGAGAGGGAGGGAGAGAAGGAGAGCGGTCCCGGGAGACGAGGAAACTGCTGCAACGTCTCTCTTCTCTTTCCCACAGTGTTGACTCGGTGATGTTGGTTTGTTCCCTGAACATTAAACGCTTCATCGAAGCGTGTGTCGGTGATCTGTGTGTGTTTGTCTCTGTGTGTTTGTATGTGTGTGTGTGTGTGTGTGTGTGTGTGTGTGTGTGTCTGTGTGTGTGTGTCTGTGCCACATAAAGTTGCAGTCGGGGCTTGAATACTGATGCCTCACCACACAAACATCAGAAAGTCTCTGACTCTAACTGCAAAGTTCAAAGACCCTCCAAGCACCACCGAGCTATGTTTGATAGAGACACACACACACACACACACACACACACACACACACACACACACACACACACACACACACACACACACACACACACACACACACACACTAAAAGCATGCAGCTTAGTCCTTAGTCAGCCCAAAAGTTCTAACAGAAAGTAACACCGACTGAGGCTTAAACGCACCATTTACTGTCTCAGGTCTTCGAGCACACACACGCACACACACGCACACACACACACACACACACACACACACATACACGCACACGCACAGAGACACCCGTACACACACACACACACACCCTCACTCACACATATGCACAGAGACACCCATACACACACACACACACACACACACACGCGCGCAGACATCCATACACACAGACACCCAGACAGACACACATGCACGCACGCACGCACGCACGCACACACGCACACACACACACACATAAACAGCAGTCCCTCGAAGCAGAGCTCAACATCAGAGAATTATCGAAGGACTTTCTCCTCTTTGACTGTGGCTTCCTGTGGGGATAGGCGACAGCAGTGTGTGTGTGTGTGTGTGTGTACGCTTGTACCCCGAGACCCTCCACATAGGAGTCTCAGAACTGTCTCTCTCAGCTAAATAAAGTTAAATAGAAAGCAGACCCCCCCCCCCCCCCCCCACATCTAACAACCACCTCACCTCAACCGACACTATGGAGGAGGCTGATTGGTCCGAGCTGGAGTCCCGCCCCTGCAGCGCTGGAACCAATCAGCTCTCAAACCACCGCGCTATACTTAGCAAATCACATGCCGCGTTGGTTATTTTTTTTCCCAAGCACCAGAGAAAATCTGCACTCAACTGCTCCAGAGGTTATTTCAGTCTCAAGAACTGGCCCGTGCTCAAAACAGTTTGCCCAGTCTGTGTGAGAAAACGATCCATGCTAGTAACTGCACTCCACGCCTTGGTTTACTCTTGTCATATCAAAAATACTTTCTTCTTTTGAAGTTTACTTCACATGCTAGCTCATGCTAATGTAGCCTAACATGCTACCTAGCTAACAAGCAGTTAACGGTAGTCAATTAAGCAGCACATATTTCTCCAGGAGAGCATCAAATGTATAGCTAAACAAAGGATAGTGTTGTTAGGGTAGTTTAGATGCCCAAAGTGAAAGGGTTTTGCTACTCCAGTATGTAACGTTGGTGTCTTGCTAATTTACCACTTAAGTTAGCTAAATAAACATTGATAACCTGTTTCATCTAATGGTGGAACCTTTTAAGCAAATGCACTAAGAAAACACAACTGTTAACTATCCATTATCAGCGGACTATTTTCACTGTGACCACAACGGTTTTGGAGGGTCAGGAAGAGCAGGTGTTCACAAAACAAACAAAAAAAAACTTCAGATATGGCTAAACTCCAAGGAAGTGTTATGGCAAATAGTGTTGTTTGGAAGAACTTGCTACTTGACTGCACTCCCACATCGAGCATGGAATAGACTGCATAAAGATTATCTTGTAACATCTACGTCAGAAGGTCTTGGAATAAAAAAACAACATGTCAGCTTTAATATGACAAGTAAAATAATGAAATATTTTAACAAGAAATGGGGGTCCAAAAGAAATACATTTAGGGAATGTATTTGATATGAGGCGAAATAAACAAGCAGGTAAAGTCCCAGTGAAAGACACTTTTAATTCTAATTTAAAATTAAAATTAAATTAATAAATGTAATGTTAAATGTTTAGATTCCAATTTAGGAAACAATGAAAAGTATTTGCCCACTCGTCTGATATTTGTGAACCTCTTGGGGAACCAATCAACAACAGGCAGAAATAAAGACTATTGCTATGGAAGTCATTTTAGGACAGATCCGTTGTGGTCTAAAGAACAGACTTCTTTACAAATGCAGATGTACTCTGATGACTTGGGAACTGTGGGACGTTCACTTGGGACATGGCCTTTTTCCACTTCGATAGTCCATGGCACTATATGCCAGATTACTGTGGGTCATTTAGGGATGCACGGGCTTCTGGGTATTACAGTCTTTTAGAGGGCGTTTTTTTCTGTCGTTTGTGTTTGGTTGAAAAAGACGATGGCCAGAATGTTTGACAATGAGGATTACCCCAAGAGTATCGTGCGTGGGGAAAAGAATATCCTTTTTTGAAATGCACGGCAATGAGTTGCAATCGCACCCACGGACGTTGACCATGTTTGGTTTAAAAAGGAAGTCAGCTCTTAACCACTTACAGTTCTTTCATTGGAAAAAATCGTCTTACAAGGTTTACCTTGGAGAGTAGTGGGAATAGATTCGCACTCGATTCCATTCTGACTCTGCATTTGTAAGAAACATTCCTTTGCCTTTTGGTGACATTGCGCCCGAAGTAAAACTGAAGCTGGATTTTGATACTACTTTTACTGCAGATATTCTCCATTTCTTACATTAGGCATGACTTAAATTTAAAGATTTAAAACCTTTAATAATGGAACATTATGACTTGTTCAAACAGTTGTATCCATGTAGAACTCTAAGTTTTTTTGATTTGGTGAAAAAAAATTAAACCACTGTGATGGGAGTGCAGTGCCTGCATGAATATGGCAAA
>JAPMUY010008125.1:45000-47500 GCA_026901105.3 Galaxias olidus
GTCGCTCGCAGTCAAGGCTCCGCGCGCGCACACGTGTGTGTGTGTGTGTGTGTGTGTGTGTGTGGAAACGGGCTGATATGGCTGTGTGTGCGTGCCTGTCCACTACCTATAAGATGACTGTGGATGTACTGTGGATGTACTGACTACAGACAGGCATGCTTTATTCATGTAGTCAGTGTTTTACCCATCACTCCCCTGTCCATGTGTGTGTGTCCATGTGTGTGTCCCTGTGTGTGTGTGTGTGTCCCTGTGTGTTTGTGTGTCCCTGTGTGTATCTGTGTGTGTGTGTGCGTGTCTGTGTGTGTGTGTGTCCGCGTGTGTCCGTGTATGTGTGTGTGTGCGTGAGTGTGTCCGTGTGTGTCCGAGTGTGTGTGAGTGTGTGTGTGTGTGTGTGTGTGTGTGTGACCGTGCGTGTGTGTGTGGAGCCATTAGCATGCGCCACATGTGAACGGACAGGCGGTGTGATAGGAGAGGAAGGAGGAGAGGAAGGAGGAGAGGAGAGATTAACATGAAGCCGCGTAAATGAATGGGCTTCTAAATGAGGGAGAACTACGTCTCTCCTCCTCCTCCTCCTCCTCCTCCTCCTCCTTTCCTCCGTCTACACTAACTCTTTTTGTTTCTTATTCAGACTTCCTGCCTGTGTTCCCCTCCATCCCTCCCTCTCTCCCTACATCCATCCATCCCTCCTTCCCTCCTCCCTCCTTCCCTCCCTTCCCTTCTCCCTCCACCCCTCCCTCCTCTCCTTCCCTCCTCCCTCCCTCCCTCCTCCACCCCCCCTCCCTCCCCTCCCTTCTCTCTCTCTCCTTCCCTCCCTTCCCTTTTCCCTCCTCCCCTCCCTCCTCTCCCCTCCCCTCCCCCCCCTCTCTCTCCTTCCCTCCTTCCCTCGCCCCCTTCCCCCTCTTTCTCTCCTTCCCTCCCTTCTCTCTCCCCCCCTCCCCTCCCCCCTCTCTCTCTCCTTCCCTCCTCCCCCCCCTTCTCTCTCACACACACACACACACACTATCCTCTCTCTCTCTCCTTCCCTCCCTCCCTCTCTCTCTCCCTCCCCCTCCCTCCCCTCCTCCCTCCCCTCCCCCCCTCCCTCCCCTCCTCCACAGCATGTCACAGAGTGTCATGGTTAATTAGCTGGCCATGGATTTGAGCTCGTTAGGGTTTCGTCAGGCAGGAGGGAGGGAGGGAGGCCTTCGTTCTCATGCAGCCCCTGTTCTCCCCACCCCCTCCTCCTCCTGCTCCTCCTGCTCCACCTCCTCTGCCTCCTCTCTCTCTCTCTGCCCTTGGTAGACAGGATAAGCCAGCCCTTGATTGCCTGCGCTCAACTTTTACTTCTCCCGTTCCCTTTGATAAAAAGTTACACCTTCCCTCTTAGTTTGATTTCATTTTATTTCAGTCTAAAAGAGGATGTAACGTGTGTGTGTGTGTGTGTGTGTGTGTGTGTGTGTCTGTGTGTGTGTGTGTGGAGATGTTTGCGCGTGTGTGTGTGTGTATGTGTGTGTGTGTGTGTGTGTGTCTCTGTGTGTGTGTGTGTGTGTGTGTGTGTGTGTGTGTGTGTGTGTGTCTCTCGTGTGTGTGTCTCTCTCTCTCTCTCTCTCTCTCTCTCTCTCTCTCTCTCTCTCTCTCTCTCTCTCTCTCTCTCTCTCTGTGTGTGTGTGTGTGTGTGTGTGGGCCAGTCAAAACGGTTCTCCTTAATGGAAACTGCAAATGAATATAATAATGTGTAACTAAACTCTAAACTCAAAGTTGTTCTGCCAGAAAAGGATGGACCAGCAAAGGATAGTTGGAGCCTCGGTGTGCACAGACCAAACGCTAGTCTTTGGGTTGGGATGGGATTATGTTGCCGGTAGCAACAGTGATGATGCTGATGTTGACAGTAATGTGCTCCTTCCTCTTCGTCCCTCTTCCTCATGCAGCCTGCAGTGCTCGCCGTGCTAACAGTGATTAATTACACTCAGCAAAACCACACACACACACACACACACACACACACACACACACACACACACACACACACACACACACAAACAAATACAAACACACACACACACACATACAGAAACAAACACACACACAAAAAACACACACATATTCACAGACACACCCACACCTACCCAAACTTTCACCCACCAACACTGACCCATGGGTCAACAATGACAAGACAGATCAACACCCCAACGATATCAGAGACACTTTAGATTATCTTCTCTCTCTCTCCTTCTCTCTCTCTCTCTCTCTCTCTCTCTCTCTCTCTCTCTCTCTCTCTCTCTCTCTCTCTCTTTAGTCTCAATTGCATTTCAATGCTTCATTGGCATGTCTGTACAAACAAAGATAATATTGCCAAAGGAGTTTAGAACGCTGATTAATTCATGTAGATTGCAAATGTTTACAAATATATATGGCTCTCTCTATTTAGCTGTTTCGCTGTCTCCCGAGTTCACTCTTTCTCTGTATCTCTCTCTCTCTCTTTAACAACCTCTCTCTATCACAATTATCGTCTCATTGTCTC
>JAPMUY010008125.1:52500-55000 GCA_026901105.3 Galaxias olidus
ACACACACACAGACACACACACTTTGCCACTAACCCACTTACATTACAGCACTTCTATTCTAAGAACCCAGGACAGGCACAGAAACCAAAGTATTGATTTGGGAGTGAAGTTAGGCGGGCCAGGGAGGGTCTGGTCTTAACTCACGACCAAATAGTCTCTGCTGTAATGGGATCTCTTCAAGTTCCCCACCGTTGGAACTCCCCCCTCCGCCGCTCCCTCTGTTCTCCTCATCCTCCTCCTCCTCCTCATCCTCCTCCTCCTCCTCTCTCCTTTATCATTGGGTGAAATTGGCTACTCCGCCTACGGGGAACGAGAGAGCGTTGGACTGACTCGGGAACAGGGAGGGAGGGGTGAGACAGGGTACGCCTCGTCTGTGTGAGCTAAGTGAAAGAGGGAGAAAGAGTGTGAGAGAGAGAAGAAAGAATAGGAGGAGAGAGGGAGAGAGAGAGAGGGAGGGAGGGAGAGAGAGAGAGAGACAGAGAGAGAGAAAAAGAGAGAGAGAGAGAGAGAGAGGAGAGAGAGAGAGAGAGAGAGAGAGAGAGAGAGAGAGAGAGACAGAGAGAGAGAGAGAGAGAAAGATAGGAGAGAGAGAGAGAGAGAGAGACAGAGAGAGAGAGAGAGAGAGAGAGAGAGAGAGAGAGAGAGAGAGAGAGAGAGAGAGAGAGAGAGAGAGGGAGAGAGAGAAAGACAGAGGGAGAGAGAGAGAGAAAGTACAGGAGAGAGGGAGAGAGAAGAAAGTATAGGAGGAGAGAGGGAGAGAGAGAAAGAAAGAGAGTGAGAGAGTGAGAGAAGAAAAGAGAGAGCGAGAGAGAGAGAAAGAGAGAGAGAAAGTATAGGAGGAGAGAGGGAGAGAGAGAGAGAGACAGAGAGAGAGACAGAGAGTGAGAGAGAGAGAAAGTACAGAGAGAGAGAGAGAGGGAGAAAGAGAAAGACAGAGGGAGAGAGAGAGAGAAAGTACAGGAGAAAGAGAGAGAGAGAGAGAAGAAAGTATGGGAGGAGAGAGGGAGAGAGAGAAAGAGAAAGAGGAAACTCAAAACCTTCTTTCTCGAGGAGAGGAAGCCGCTGTTGGGACCACCTGAGTGTATGTTGACGGGTCACAAGCTGAGGCACTGAGAGTGACAAACTACTGTACACACTGAGCCAACCACCAACACAACAACACACGTGTGAACACGTGTCACGGCAACACAACACAACACAGAGTAGACATGTGTGTGTTCCACAAAGATTGGATAGTTTGTGGACAAATTGATTGTCCAAAGATAGCACTCCAAACAATCTTCAGCAGCGTACTTACAATCAAACACACGCACACATAGAACTCACATAACTAAGTATTGGAACATTTTTGAAATAATTTATCCTTATGAATTATAACACTATATGGGAATGGACTTGAATCTCACAGCTGTGTTTCCGTTTTGTGGTACCTAATGTAAATTGCTTTGGTAATATTATTACTTGGTACATGAATGCCAAAACTGCACTCAAATTGACAATGAAAATGGAGAGAGAGAGAGAGAGAGAGAGAGAGAGAGAGAGAGAGAGAGAGAGAGAGAGAGAGAGAGAGAGAGAGAGAGAGAGAGAGAGAGAGAGAGAGAGAGAGAGAGAGAGAGAGAGAGAGAGAGAGAGAAAGAGAGATAGAGAGAGAGAGAGAGAGAGAGAGAGAGAGAGAGAGAGAGAGAGAGAGAGAGAGCAAACAACAGACATCAAAGCTGAAGTGAGTCATTCCAATAAGAATCTAAAGTGATTTGTCATTTAAGACCCCACCCACATAGCACCATGGTAACACCGCCTGCACTTCCTGATTGAATTAGCCAATGGGTGACCCCGATGCCACCCTTCTTCCTGCTTTCCCACTCTCTGTGTGGGAAATGGTAATGTTTGTCCTGTACATACACACTATAGGCAGGGTTGCATCTAGACTCAGTGTGCACAATCCCCAAGTAAAGCAATAAAAATGCCTTTAGGATCTATGCAAGAAAGTACAAGGTACATGTTAATAATAATAATAATAATAATGTAATTTTTTCATAGTGCTTTAGGGAGAACAGACAAACATCTTTACAAAAAACAAACAAATAGTATATTAAAAAGAAGAGAATATCAGTTGAAGGGTGGAACAGGTTTAAACAGAGTTAATTAAGGGTAGGCTGGAGGGAACAGATTGAAAGATGGATCGTGAGTAAGGATCATATTTGACATTGTTTGATTGTTTGATGTTGCTTGCTATATTCAGATGATGTATCGTATGGCGTGTTGATTTAACCGTGTAATTGTTGATGTTAGCGTTGTTTCTAACTTTTACGGAACTCTAAGGGTTCAGGCTTTCAAAGCGGAAAGGCGTGCTCACTGATTGGCCGAGGCGTGGTGGTGATGATGTCGGCGAGTTCCAGCCCAGTCCAAATATGGTCACATGTTTGGTTCCGTGGGAAGCTCCATATGAAACACTTTTCAAACGACCTTCTCTTAGTTTGACCCCAGTGGCACACCAACTAA
>JAPMUY010008125.1:62500-64815 GCA_026901105.3 Galaxias olidus
CACTCTTACTCTCCAACTGTCTCAATCTTCTGTCACTCTCTCACCCTCCAACTGTCTCAATCTTCGGTCACTCTCTCACTCTCACTCTTAAATTGTCTCAATCTTCTGTCACTCTCTCAATCTCACTCTTAAACTGTCTCAACTTCTGTCACTCTCTCACTCTCCAACTGTCTCAATCTTCTGTCACTCTCTCACTCTCCAACTGTCTCAATCTTCTGTCACTCTCTCACTCTCACTCTTAAACTGTCTCAATCTTCTGTCACTCTCTCACTCTCACTCTTAAACTGTCTCAATCTTCTGTCACTCTCTCACTCTCCAACTGTCTCAATCTTCTGTCACTCTCTCACTCTCACTCTTAAACTGTCTCAATCTTCTGTCACTTTCTCACTCTCCAACTGTCTCAATCTTCTGTCACTCTCTCACCCTCCAACTGTCTCAATCTTCGGTCACTCTCTCACTCTCACTCTTAAACTGTCTCTCTTCTGTCACTCTCTACTCTCCAACTGTCTCAATCTTCTGTCACTCTCTCACCCTCCAACTGTCTCAATCTCGGTCACTTCTGTCACTCTCTGTCTCAATCTTCTGTCACTCTCTCACCCTCCAACTGTCTCAATCTTCGGTCACTCTCTCACTCTCACTCTTAAATTGTCTCAATCTTCTGTCACTCTCTCACTCTCACTCTTAAACTGTCTCAACTTCTGTCACTCTCTCACTCTCCAACTGTCTCAATCTTCTGTCACTCTCTCACTCTCCAACTGTCTCAATCTTCTGTCACTCTCTCACTCTCACTCTTAAACAGTCTCAATCTTCTGTCACTCTCTCAGTCTCACTCTTAAACTGTCTCAATCTTCTGTCACTCTCTCACTCTCCAACTGTCTCAATCTTCTGTCACTCTCTCACTCTCACTCTTAAACTGTCTCAATCTTCTGTCACTTTCTCACTCTCCAACTGTCTCAATCTTCTGTCACTCTCTCACCCTCCAACTGTCTCAATCTTCGGTCACTCTCTCACTCTCACTCTTAAATTGTCTCAATCTTCTGTCACTCTCTCACTCGCACTCTTAAACTGTCTCAATCTTCTGTCACTCCCTCACTCTCACTCTTAAACTGTCTCAATCTTCTGTCACTCTCTCACTCTCCAACTGTCTCAATCTTCTGTCACTCTCTCACTCTCACTCTTAAACTGTCTCAATCTTCTGTCACTTTCTCACTCTCCAACTGTCTCAATCTTCTGTCACTCTCTCACTCTCCAACTGTCTCAATCTTCTGTCACTCTCTCACTCTCACTCTTAAACTGTCTCAATCTTCTGTCACTTTCTCACTCTCCAACTGTCTCAATCTTCTGTCACTCTCTCACTCTCACTCTCCAACTGTCTCAATCTTCTGTCACTCTCTCACTCCTGAACTGTCTCACGCTTCTGTTTCTCTGTCCCTCTCACTCCTAAATTGTCTCACTCTTCTCTTTCTCTTTCTCGCTCTCACGTACTCGTCTAAGGTCCAGGTGCGATCTGCCTTTATTCATCGTTCCTTCTCTCTCTCCTTCTCTCCTTCCTGTTCTCTCCCTCCCTCTGTCTTACTGATGGACTAAACAGAGAGCTAGAGTGGGCGGCCATGTTGTGATTCAGAGCTGAGGGTGAGACGGGTTGTCTTCAGAGCTGAGAATGAGACATGTCGTCTTCAGTGCTGAGTGTGAGACGGGTGGTCTTCAGGGCTGAGAGTGAGACGGGTGGTCTTCAGGGCTGAGAGTGAGACGGGTGGTCTTCATGGCTGAGAGTGAGACGGGTCATCTTCAGGGCTGAGAGTGAGACGGGTTGTCTTCAGTGCTGAGGGTGAGACGGGTCGTCTTCAGTGCTGAGGGTGAGACGGGTCGTCTTCAGGGCTGAGAGTGAGACAGGGCGTCTTCAGAGAGTGAGACGGGTCGTCTTCAGTGCTGAGAGTGAGACGGGTCGTCTTCAGGGCTGAGAGTGAGACGGTTTGTCTTCAGGGCTGAGGCTGAGAGGGTCGTCTTCAGGGCTGAGAGTGAGACGGGTCGTCTTCAGTGTTGAGGGTCTGTCTCTTGGTGTCCCCGGTGGTCCCACCCAGCAAAGACGTCCTCGTCCCACCCTCACACGGTGTGTGGGACTCTGAGTCTGGGACACCACTATCAACAGGAGGGACAGTGTGTGTGTGCGAGCTAGACGGAGAGAGAGACGGAGAGATGGAAAGATGGAATGAGACACACACACACACACACACACTCAGATACACACACACACACACGCAGATACACACACACACACACACACACACACACACACACACACACCTCAGATACAC
>JAPMUY010008126.1:0-5000 GCA_026901105.3 Galaxias olidus
ATTTGTTCCACTGGCTGTTTTCAGAGTGTGGCATTGGTGAACAAAACGTGCTGCTCTTGCTACACAGCTTGGCATTTCACCAAGTAAACACGGCCATTTTTGTTCTTCTTGTTTGGTTCCGAATTCATTATATATGTTTGTTATTTGGGGGACTATTTTTTCTCTAATGGGATTATATTTTGGACATAAAGTTAGGAAATGGACTTCTGTCTCTATTTCGTTAAGGTGGCACTCCTGGCATATCCTTTCTTCTCTTGGGAGCCAGGATTGTCTCCTTCTGCCTATTTCAATGGCCAAGCTATGTTCACTGAGTCTGTACATAGTCAAAGCTTTTCAAATCTTTTGGTCTTTAATTGTCAAATAATCAGCAAGTATGTAGTCTCTGGGGGCCAGATAGCATTGCAATTTATTTTGTTTTTGAGTTGTTTTTGTCCAATATGTAACATAATCTTCTTTTTGTTTCTTTATAATTAAATTGGGTCTAATGTTGTTAACCTGAGGCTCTTATGAGGGGACTCTTCTCTAGCTTCTTCTCTTGGCAGGTGTGGGCTTTGTAGTGGAATGTTTTGGGGTCACTTGTTTGGATGTGTTTATAAAAAATGTAGTGCTTTCTTCTGAATTTTAAATAGGAGGGGATGTTGGCCTAATTCTGTTCGGCAGGCATTGTTGGGGGTTTTTCTTTGCACATGCAGAATTCTTTTACAGAATTCAGCATGATATGATTCAATTGGGTGTTTGTCCCATTTTTCGAAATCCAAATTTTTCAGTGGACCCCATATCTCACTGCCATAAAGGGCAATTGGTTCTAGAACAAATTTGAATATTTTCAAGCAGATTTTAATTGGAATTTCAATTTTGATATTTCGCATTATTGTGTAAAGAGCTCGTCTTGCCTTTTCTCTCAGGTCTTGGATTGCCATTTGAAAGCTCCCAGTTGTGCTTATGTTTAGGCCTAAATAGGTATAGTTTTTAGTGTGTTGGAGTTTTGTGGTGTCCAAATAGAAATTGTGTTTGCTTTCCTGTAATCTGTGTCTTTTTTAAATATTATGATTTTTGTCTTTTGGGGGTTGACTGTCAGAGCCCAGGTCTGGCAGAACTTGTGCAGGATATCAAGTTGTTGCTGGAGGCCCTCTTTAGTGGGCGACATCAGCACAAGATCGTCTGCAAATAGTAGACACTATTTCGACATCATGGAGGATGAGGCCAGGTGCTGTGGATTGCTCTAGTTGTCTTGCCAGTTCATTTATGTATATATTAAACGGGGTGGGGCTGAGGTTGTTTCCTTGTCTTACCCTTCGGCCTTGTGTGAAATATTCGGTTTGTTGCTTTCCAATTTTTACTGCACACTGACAATTGGTGTACATTGATTTTATAATATCATATGTTTTTCCTCCAATGCCACTTTCAATTAATTTATAGAATAAGCCTTCATGCCAAATTGTGTCAAAGGCTTTTTTGAAGTCAACAAAATACGAGTAGATTTTTCCTTTCTTTTGACTGACTTCTTGTTCAATGAGGGTATGGAGTGTATAGATATGGTCGGTTATGCGGTAATTTTGTAGAAATCCAATCTGGGATTTGCTTAAGATGTTATGTTCATTAAGAAAATGCACAAGTCTTTTATTTGAAATATTGCTAAATGTTTTTCCTAGGTTGCTGCTTACACAGATTCCACGGTAATTATTTGGATCATATTTTTTTCAATTTTTGAAAATTGGTGTGATAAGTCCTTGATTCCAAATATTAGGAAAAACACCTGTTGCTAAAATCATGTTGCAAAGTTTGAGTATGGACAATTTACGTCGGTGGACTGAGTATTTAATCATTTCATTTAAAATCCCATCGGCCCCGCCTTCCTGTGTTTTAATGACTGAATGCTGTCAGATAGTTCTCTCTCTGTAATAGTGACATCGAGAGGGTTTTGGTTATCTTTGATAGATTTCTCCATATCCACCCACTTTTTATAAATATTATTTTGGGCATCATTTCTTGTAATATTGGTGTACAATTCACAAAAATAATTGGTCCAAATGTTACCATTTTGAATAGCCAGTTCATCTCGTGGTTTTTTGTTGAAGGTATTCCAATGTACCCCGAATTGGTTTGACTCTAAGGATTTTTCATTTTCATCGAGTTGTACTTTAGTATGCTTATTTTTTTTTGTTCTCAGTGTTCGTTTGTTTAGCTTCAAAGTTTCAAAATAGTGTAGGTGTATGTCTTGGTTTTCTGGATCTCTGTTTCTGGTTTGATATATTTCTTAATGTTTTTCTTAAATACTTGCACTCTTTGTCATACCATTTACTGCTTACTGGTTTTGTTCTTTGTGGAGAAGATTTCAAATTTGATATTGCTGCCAGTTTGTCAAAAAATTTGGTTTAAAATGTCAACAGCAAGATTCATGCTTTAATTGTTATTTAAGAAATCTTCTGATATAAAATTGCTGATAAGGGACTGGATTTCATAGTTTTCGAATGCTTTTTCATATCTTTGGGTGCTGTCTGACTTCCATGTATATGGAAGTTTAGTTGTATACAGTTTACCAGGCTGTGATGCTTCTTGGTTGGTCTCTGGTCATTTTAAATAAGCAGTAATTTTGCTGTGGTCAGATAGGGGAGTGAGAGGGCTGACAGTAAAAGCTCTGAGAGACAAAGGGTCAAGATCTGTTAGGACATAGTCTACTGTACTACTGCCAAGATGAGAGCTGTAGGTGTAGCGCCCTGGAGAGTCCCCAGGTAGTCTGCCATTGACTATGTACATACCCAATGAACGACATAGCTGTAGAAGCTGTGTGCCGTTTGTGTTGGTGTGTTTATCGTAGTTGTTTTTAATCGTGTATGTGGGAAGTGGAATGTAGTTGCTTCCTGGTAGATGTTTATTTCCCTCTGCATTTATGGTGTCAGCTGATTGTCCAGTTCTTGCATTAAGGTCTCCTATGACTAGCACATTGCCCATGGATTGGAAATGGCTTATCTCAGCCTCCAGAACCCTAAAACTGTATTCGTTATAGTAAGGGGAATCTGTTGGGGGGATATATGCTGCACATAAAAATACATCTTTGTCATCAGAGATAACCTCTTTCTGTATTTTGAGCAAAATGAAGAATTTTTCTGCCTTGATCAGTTCTATATAGGGGGGTAAGTTCGTTTTTGTACCAGATTAGCATGCCTCCTGAGTCTCTCTCACGGTTAACTCCTTTTAATTTAATTGATGGAACTATTATTTCTTTGTATTCTGATGGACAGCCAGTGGACTCTTCTTCTCTACTCCATGTTTCTTGCAAAACAATAACATCAGAGCCACTTATCTCTCAGATAAAATCTGGATTTCTGCCTTTGACTCCAAAGACAGAAGATCTCAGGCCTTGGATATTCCAACATGAGATTGTGAAGGATTGTTGTACCATGAACAATAAAGAAAACGGTCTTGAGGTTTAAGATGAGATAAATCAAATTATGTCTATCTTACTATTATTATTATTATTATTATTATTATTATTATTATTTGTTTGTTTGTTTGTTTCAAAATAATAAATAATACATTTTTGGTTGAACACAACATTAAAAATGAATCTATTACATAACATATACGGAACCTATAATATAACCTACGTATTCACACACTATATATACACACATTGCTGCCTACATATTTTTACATACGTATACAAATTCTACATATGTAAATGAACAAACAGCCTTTTTTTAATATTGATCATACACTGTATATCAATTACACCGTTTGTTGTTGTTGTTGTTGTGTGTGTGTGTGTGTGTGTGTGTGTGTGTGTGTGTGTGTGGGGGGGGGGGGGGGGTATAAGAGTGTGTCTGTATACCTGCATTTGGATGTAAACTGTTTCAATGTTACCAGGAGCCGGGGCCCATTAGCTGAGCGCCGATAAGATTTAACATCTGCTGGATGCTTCTCATGTCACTGGGTGGGGGGCTGGTGAAGGGCCGGGGGAAGAGTTTGTTGCTCCTCTGACAGTCTGGGCGTAGCTGTGTTGTGCTCCTGCTGCTGGGGTTATAGGAGGTAGAAGGGGCTCAGACCTGCTCTGGGAGGGTCGGTGGGGTGGGGGCCTGAAGCTGGACTCTCCATGTCTCTGCTGGGTAGAAGGGGCTCAGGCCTGCTCTGGGAGGGTCGGTTGGGTGGGGGCCTGAAGCTGGACTCTCCATGTCTCTGCTGGGTAAGAGGTGGCCGATGAGCAGGAAAAGGAGCTGGATGATGGGATTGGGAATGTTCTGGTCTAGGTGGCGGTCCTCTGGGTGCAGGTCCGGGTCCGGAGGATGGTCTGATTGTTCTGCACAGGGTAGGTGTTACAGTACTCCTATGTGAGCTGAAGGGGCTCCTGTTGAGAGCAACGTCCTTCAGTGTCCGGGCAAAAATAGGTACTGTCTCCTTGTGAAGGTGGACGCGGTCGTACAGACAATCCAGGTTCAGGGTCAGGTGGTGGGCCAGGTAAACATTGGGCTTAAGGGCACAGTCTCTAGACAGGCTGACATTGATTTTTCTTATGGTGTCAGGGTGGTAGTCACTCCGCTGCAGTAAGGTAGATATGACCACTCGGGTGTTGGGGAATGTGGAGCAGGCCTTCTCCATCACTCCCCGGAGTGATGTAGCCACTCTCTCTTGTTGGTCTCTCAGGTCATTGGTGCCCGTATGGATTATAATATGGCTTGGTGACCCCAGTTGCTCCTCAGACAATAACTCCATGGCACGTTGGGTATTGGGACACCATATCTTTGCTACACTGTGTTTTGGAAATAGCTTTTTCTCTTCTACAAATTTTCCGTTGGAGTCTATGAGGAGCACTATTTTTGCTTTGAGTCTGTTTGCTGTTGGGGGAGTAGGGGTTGGGGCCAAATGGTAGGTGGATGGTGTTGGTTGGTTAGCTGGGTCAGGATCTGTCTGTGTGGGTCTTACCCGCGTAGGGAGGTTGATAGGTGGGGCAATGTCTAGCCGTTCTGTCAGGTTTTGTAGTGTTTTTTCCTTGTTCTCTAATT
>JAPMUY010008126.1:20000-27500 GCA_026901105.3 Galaxias olidus
AAAGTCTAGTTTTGATTGGCCGATGTGAAGGCAGCAGGGAAACATGGTGCGGAGCACGGAGCCGGAGTCAGAACACTGAGGACATGGATGGAGACAGAGAGGGGGAGAGAGAGAGAGAGAGAGAGAGAGAGAGAGAGAGAGAGAGAGAGAGAGAGAGAGAGAGAGAGAGAGAGAGAGATAGAGAGAGAGAGAGAGAGAGAGAGAGAGAGAGAGAGAAAGAAAGAGAGTGCAGGCTTCAGATGACTGCTTTTAATTAGAGGACTGGAGTGAAGCAGCAGGTCTCTACTGGTAACTGATTCCCTCTTTAATCAGTCCTAATCTACACACACACACACACACACACACACACACACACACACACACACACACACACACACACACACACACACACACACACACACACACACACACACAACTATTCATAAAGTCAAATTAATAAATCCAGTTTGAAGCACAGCGGACTGCCAGTCACAAAGCAATGACCTCAGAGGAAAATACTGTCTCTCTCTCTCTCTCTCTCTCTCTCTCTCTCTCTCGCTCTCGCTGTCTCTCTTTCCTTCTTTTTTGCTATTTTATGACTTATTGTATCCGTTCCTCTGGGATGAGAGCGCTCCAAAAAGAGATGATGAAGAAGAAAAAGATGAAATGAGAGAAGATAGAAAGAGGGAAAAGAAAGAGAGAGAGGGAGATTCTTTTTGGTTCCTGTCGGCCCTGGGAGTTCCTAATGGGAACAGATCATATGAATTAAACGGTGGATGGGGAGGGGAGGAGAGAGAGAGAGAGAGATAAAGAGAGATAAAGAGAGATTGAGGGGAGAGAGGAGAGGGAGAGGGAGAGAAAGAGAGATAAAGAGAGATTGAGGGGAGAGAGTAGAGGGAGAGGGAGAGAAAGAGAGATAAAGAGAGATTGAGGGGAGAGAGTAGAGGGAGAGAGTGAGAAAGAGAGATAAAGAGAGATTGAGGGGAGAGAGTAGAGGGAGAGAGTGAGGGGAGAGAGAGGGGAGATTGAGGGGAGAGGGGAGGGAGGGAGGGCGGAGAGAGAAGAGAGAGGGAGAGGGGGATAGAGAGAGGGAGGGATAGAGGGAGAGATTGAGGGGAGAGGAGAGAGGGAGGGGAGAGAGAGGAGAGAGGGGAGAGGGGGGAGGGAGAGAGAGGGAGGGGAGAGAAGAAGAATGTAGCGAGGGATGGAGAGAGGGAATAGTGTGATGGAGAGATGAGGTGTGAGAGGCGAGGTCATTGGTTACATCGGCTCATTGGATAAAGAGTGACCAATCACATGCTTCCCTGAGTGATATGAAATGCTTCAGGTTTTAGGGTGTGAATCCAGGACGCCGTGACTTTCACGCTCAAATCACCTCCAAAAAAAAAGAATACAAATATAACTCATGGCGGCGGAAAGAAATGAGATTCTGATTCATCAGCAAAACCTCCTCTGCAACCAACACGGAGCTGGGGCGCCCTGTACGCTCAGTACACACGAAAGCCTTGTAAAACATAAAAATATGTAAAAGTTACACGATGGTCTATTTGGTTCCTTGTCAAGGAAAACACAGGGAAGATTACAAAGGCAGGTTTTTTATAAAGAGCCCCTGAGCACCAGCCTTTGGAGAGGGCGTACAAAGGGACCTGCTTCTAACGCGGTGTCAGAGAGGTAATACTCACGTCTGTAGAGCTTTACTCTAAACCTTCTACTCGCTGTCTGCTGAAATACACTGCTGCTGAAAAGCAACTGCTGGCTACCATGGTCTGTGTTCAAATACAGAGACAGTTATACAGACTTCTGCTTAGGATGGATTGTTAAAATACAGAGACCGTTAAACAGACTGCTGCTTAGGATGATCTGTGTTAAAATACAGACTGCTGTTTAGGATGGTCTGTGTTAAAATACAGACTGCTGTTTATGATGGTCTGTGTTAAAATACAGAGACAGTTATACAGACTGCTGTTTAGGTCTGTGTTAAAATACAGAGACAGTTATACAGACTGCTGTTTAGGATGGTATATGTTCAAATACAGAGACCGTTATACAGACTGCTGATTAGGTCTATGTTCAAATACAGAGACAGTTATACAGACTGCTGTTTAGGATGGTCTATGTTCAAATACAGAGACAGTTATACAGGCTACTGTTTAGGATGGTCTGTGTTAAAATACAGAGACAGTTATACAGACTGCTGTTTAGGATGGACTGTTAAAATACAGAGACAGTTATACAGACTGCTGTTTATGATGGTCTATGTTAAAATACAGAGACAGTTATACAGACTGCTGTTTAGGATGGTCTGTGTTAAAATAGAGAGACTGTTGTACAGACTGCAGTTTAGGTCTATGTTAAAATACAGAGACAGTTATACAGACTGCTATTTAGGATGGTATATGTTAAAATACAGAGACTGTTATACAGACTGCTGTTTAGGTCTGTGTTAAAAATACAGAGACAGTTATACAGACTACTGTTTATGATGGTCTATGTTAAAATACAGAGACAGTTATACAGACTGCTGTTTAGGTCTGTGTTAAAATACAGAGACAGTTATACAGACTGCTGTTTAGGTCTGTGTTAAAATACAGAGACAGTTATACAGACTGCTGTTTAGGATGGTCTATGTTAAAATACAGAGACAGTTATACAGACTGCTGTTTAGGTCTGTGTTAAAATACAGAGACAGTTATACAGACTGCTGTTTATGATAGTCTATGTTAAAATACAGAGACAGTTATACAGACTCCTGTTTAGGATGGTCTATGTTAAAATACAGAGACAGTTATACAGGCTACTGTTTAGGTCTGTGTTAAAATACAGAGACAGTTATACAGACTGCTGTTTATGATAGTCTATGTTAAAATACAGAGACAGTTATACAGACTCCTGTTTAGGTCTGTGTTAAAATACAGAGACAGTTATACAGACTGCTGTTTAGGTCTGTGTTAAAATACAGAGACAGTTATACAGACTGCTGTTTAGGATGGTCTATGTTAAAATACAGAGACAGTTATACAGACTGCTGTTTAGGTCTGTGTTAAAATACAGAGACAGTTATACAGACTGCTGTTTATGATAGTCTATGTTAAAATACAGAGACAGTTATACAGACTCCTGTTTAGGATGGTCTATGTTAAAATACAGAGACAGTTATACAGGCTACTGTTTAGGTCTGTGTTAAAATACAGAGACAGTTATACAGACTGCTGTTTATGATAGTCTATGTTAAAATACAGAGACAGTTATACAGACTCCTGTTTAGGTCTGTGTTAAAATACAGAGACTGTTATACAGACTGCTGTTTAGGTCTGTGTTAAAATACAGAGACAGTTATACAGACTGCTGTTTAGGATGGTCTATGTTAAAATACAGAGACAGTTATACAGACTGCTGTTTAGGTCTGTGTTAAAATACAGAGACAGTTATACAGACTGCTGTTTATGATAGTCTATGTTAAAATACAGAGACAGTTATACAGACTACTGTTTAGGATGGTCTATGTTAAAATACAGAGACAGTTATACAGACTGCTGTTTATGATGGTCTATGTTAAAATACAGAGACCGTTAATCGATTACTTCTTTTACTTTCTCTGTTTCTATCCCCCTTTCAATCTGGATCCCTCTCATTCCAACCTCCACTCTCCCTCTCTTCCTTTCTCTCTATTCCTCCCTCTCTCCCACTTCTCTCTCTTTCCCCCGTCCTACCTCCCTCTCCTCTCTCCCCTAAGGTGTAAGTCGGCTGTGGACCACAGACTAAATCCCTCTACCTGTGATGTTTACAAATAGGATTACTTCAGTTTCCCACTTAAGTCTCACTGAAATACCACTAAACCCATGGAAAGCCCGGGGGACAAGAGACATACACACACACACACTTAGACACACACACACACACACACACACACACACACACACACACACACACACACACACACACACACACACACACACACACACACACACACACACTCACACACACACACACACACACACACACACTCATACAGACATATACACACTCATACACACATATACACACATACACACTAATACAGACATATACACACACACACACACACACACACACACACACACACACACACACACACACACACACACAGACACACACACTCTTAGACACACTCACACTCACACACACACACGCACACTTAGTCACACACACACACACACACACACACACACACACACACACACACACACACACACACACACACAGTGTGATGATGTGATCTCTGGTCAGTGCTTTACCTCCCTCTGTAAGCTGTGGCTCCTTATCACAATGAAATACCTGCGGTCTTGCTGCACACTTTGACGATACCCTGCGGTCTGTTTTGATTTTTGAGGTTATGGGACCCGTACCAGCTGACAGAGGGGAATGTGAGGACTGAGTCAATAAAACATGAATAAAACATTCTCATAAATGTATGGTCAACATTAAAACTTTGAAGTCTGCGATTAAAGGACTGGCGCTAGCTTTATTACACACTGCATCCACATGAAGGTCAAAGGTCAGCTTCTATTCAATTACATTACCTTGCATGACATCACAGTCATTTAGCAGACACTTTTTATCTAAAGCACCTTACAATGACATTACAGGGACAGTCCCCCTGGAGCAACTTAGGGGTAAGTGCCTTGCTCAAGGGCACACTGGTGGTGGTGTTTCCTGGTGGGATTAGAACTCATGACCTTTAGGTCACCAGGTAGCGGTTCTACCCACAATCCACCATTACAGTGATAATTGTCCTGCTGCACAACCTCAACAGTCCGATTATTAAACACCACAGGAGAGATGACCACAGGAGTTCTCCTAAGATCTATTGTCATCTCTTTGGTTTTGGACACATTGTAGGTCCAATCAGGACAACTTGCACCAGGGCGTGAACTCCGCCACTACCGGGCCATGATCAGTGTCGTCACCGCTGAGAAGCGTCACGACGACAGAGCCATCGGTAAAACGTCATGATGTGGCGCCATTCACACTGGCTTCCGGTGGAGGTAAACAGAACGCCTGATAAAACGCCATTGACCTTCACGCACTACGGCCTTTCAGCTAAACCCTCCTTCAGCCAACATGTCAGATCAGGATCAATGTACTCGACGCTGTCTAAACCTTCTGATGAAATGTGAGGCTGGACACTATTAAAAGATGAAGAGCAAATCAATACAACGAGTCGCACAAAAGTCTTCTCCCCCTCCAGATGTGCCAGAATCATGTTCAGAAGGGTGAAAAACCTTTACCGTCAACACGATCTAAATGAGCTCGTCAACACGGTCTAAATCAGCTTGAACTGTATTGAGAAGCACATTCTTTACAATCTTCTCAAAGGATTTCATAACAAGGGAGGTAAGCGCCACAGGCCTGTAGTCATTAAGTCACTTTGGAGTTTTATTTTTTGGCACAGGTACAATGATGGAATCCTTCCAAAGACAAGGAACCCCATGGAGTTGGAAAATAAAACTAAATACATCTGCCAACTGTTCGGCACGACTCTTAAGTCTGCGACCTCCAATGTCATCAGGGCCAAGGGTTTTCTTTACTTTACACCCTGGAGAAGTTTCAGTACCTTGTAAAGTTTCAGTACCTTGCTCCTAGCAACATGCATGCTGTTATGCCCGGAAACAGTGTTTTTGAAGACTTACAGCTCCTCACTAAAATCATGGACCTTAAAAAGATAATATAAAGTGTTCATTGGGAAGGTAAAAGCCAGGCTTGCCATTGAGATAAATTGGACTCCTTTTGGGCTGTATCCCCATCATAGACCTCCCACCCTCCCATGCAGGGCGTGAGTTACCAGTCCTGAGCAGGTTCTCTAGTTTGGCCTTCTAACTGCACTCAGCAATCCTACGTCCCTGTAGAACTTCCTGTTCCCAGACATTCCCGCCGCTCATGTGATCACTGCTGATCAAAAGAATGTTGAAGATCACAGAGGAAGAGACTGTTTCAAAGAACGGATTCCAGGAACAAAGGCGTAACGATTCAAGGACAGAGAACAGACTTCTAATGGGTTCATCTAAGCACCAGATACGGTAAGCAATACACCAACATCAACATCAACATCAACATCAACAGCAACACATCTTTACATTGTTATCTTTGTCAGCCAGCCAGCCAGTCAGCCAGTCAGCCAGCCAGTCAGCTAGTCTGTCAGTCAGCCAGCCATCTAGACAGTCAGTCAGTCAGTCAGCCAGCCAGTCAGCCAGTCAGCCATTCAACCAGTCAGCCATTCAGTCAGTCAGCCAGCCAGTCAGCTATTCAGCCAGTCAGTCAGACAGCCAGTCAGTCAGCCATTCAGTCAGTCAGCCAGCCAGTCAGCAAGCCAGCCATTCAGCCAGTCAGTCAGACAGTCAGTCAGCCAGCCAGTCAGCCATTCAGCCAGTCAGCCAGACAGCCAGACAGTCAGTCAGCCAGCCAGCCAGCCAGTCAGTCAGTCAGTCAGTCAGTCAGCCAGCCAGCCATTCAGCCATTCAGCCAGACAGCCAGCCATTCAGTCAGTCAGTCAGCCAGTCAGCCAGTCAGCCAGCCAGTCAGCCAGCCAGTGAGTAATACAGTCAGTCAGCCAGCCAGCCAGCCAGACAAACAGTCAGTCAAACAGCCATACAGTGAATCAGTCAATCAGTCAGTGAATAAATCAGTCAATCAGTGAACTAGTCAGCCATACAGTCAGACAGTGATTCAGTCAAACAGCCATACAGTGAATCAGTCAGTCAGCCATACAGTCAGACAGTGTTTCAGTCAAACAGCCATACAGTGAGCCAGTCAAACAGTCAGACAGTGAATCAGGCAGTCAAACAGTCAGACAGTGAGTCTTACCTGTGGTGGAGGATGCAGGTGGTGAACATGGACAGCAGAAAGAAAGGGAGAAAGGAAGAAAGAGAAGAATCGTTAGAAAACAGCTCGAGTTAGAGGGTTGTTTTAACGAGAAGGATTTGATTCTGATACGACAGGATTCTCTTTATGAATCTAAAACAGTTTCGTTATTCTTTATTATCGAAAATATAGATTTTCTGCAAGCCAACTGCTGAGTGGAAAAGACACAGAGATCCCTTAGAGCACATTACCAGTGTGTGTGTGTGTGTGTGTGTGAGAGAGAGAGAGAGAGAGAGAGAGAGAGAGAGAGTGTGTGTTTCTGTGTGATTGTGTGTGGAACTGAAAACCAAAGGCCAATAAGGTTATCATCATCATCATCATCATCATCATCAGGCTCATAATGGCCAACCTCTTTCTACAATAAGATGGAGGAGAGAAGAGGGAGGAGGAGGGGAGGGAGGAGGAGGGTGAAGGAGAGGGGAGGAGGGTGAAGGAGAGGGGAGGAAGAGGGGAGAGGGGGGAGGAGGAGGGGAGGAGAGGGGTGGAGGAGGGGGGAGAGGAGGAGGAGGAGGGGAGGAGGAGGGGAGAGGAGGAGGAGGGGAGGAGAGGGGAGGAGGAGGAGGAGGGGAGAGGAGAGGTGAAGGAGAGGGGAGGAGGAGGGAGAGAGGAGGAGGGAGAGGGGAG
>JAPMUY010008126.1:30000-32500 GCA_026901105.3 Galaxias olidus
TTCTACATTTTTTATCCAAAGCAATTTAGGGTTTAGTGCCTTGCTCAAGGGCACACAAGTGTAGCTCTTTTCATTCTAGACCACAGCGTGAAAGCTGAGAGGGAAAAGCCAGACAGTGTTGTGCTGTGAGCGATAAAGCCTGGCGTTCCACAGAGCCAGTGAGCGCTCCCAAACCCACCACCAACTACAAACAGCCTTGTGTTTACCACTCCTATCTTTACCAAAACACCAGCTTGCAGTTACAACTAACTCTCCCTCTGTTTCTCTCTCTCTCTCTCTCTCTCTCTCTCTCTCTCTCTCTCTCTCTCTCTCTCTCTCTCTCTCTCTCTCTCTCTCTCTCTCTCTCTCCCTCTCTCTCGCTCTCTCTCTCTCACACACACCTACGCATGTGCACACACCCACACCCACACCCACACACACACACACACAGTGAGTGATTACACATGCTGTGATAATTCCTTAGGCTCTTCAAACAAGTTAACCCCCCCCCCCCCCCTCATTGTGTGGCTGAGCACCAGGAAATAATGCCTGCATACATACATACTAGACCTCTATGGATGGAATCATACATTTGTTGAAAACCGGATTGTCAAAGTGGTTAAATAATTTTTCAGTAAACACTTGAGACTCCAATGGAGGGAGAGGGAGAGGGAGATGGAGGGAGAGAGGGAGAAAGTAATGGAGGGAGAGAGATATGGAGCGAGAGAGGGAGAGAGGTATGGAGGGAGAGAGATATGGAGGGAGAGAGATAGAGAGGTATGGAGGGAGAGAGATATGGAGGGAGAGAGGGAGAGAGGTATGGAGGGAGAGAGATATGGAGGGAGAGAGTTATGGAGGGAGAGAGGTATGGAGGGAGAGAGGTATGGAGGGAGAGAGGGATGGAGGGAGAGAGGGAGAGAGGTATGGACAGACATATGGAGGGAGAGAGTTATGGACAGGGAAACAGAGAATAATGAACCTCTTTATTACTATTGTATTTGTTATACTGTTATGCCACATTATATGTTCATCTATGTTTGCTTTGGAAATTTAAGCATTTGTCTTTTCATGCCAATAAAGCTCATTAAATTGAATTGTAAATTGACATATGGAGGGAGAGAGTTATGTATGTAGAGAGAGAGAGGTATGGAGGGAGGTATAGAGGGAGAGAGGTATGGAGAAAGGGAGATGGAGGGAGAGAGGGATAGAGGGAGTGAGATATGGAGGTAGAGAGAGATAGAGGGTGAGAGGTACAGAGGGAGAGAGATATGGAGGGAGAGAGGGAAAGAAGGAGAGAGATATATGGATAGGGAGAGATATGGAGGGAGAGAGTTATGGAGGGAGATCGAGATGGAGGGAGAGAGGGATAGAGGGATATAGGGAGAGAGATATGGAGGTAGAGAGAGTTATGGAGGGAGATCGAGATGGAGGGAGAGAGGGATAGAGGGAGAGAGAGTTATGGAGGGAGAGAGAGATGGAGGGAGAGAGGGATAGAGGGTTAGAGGGAGAGAGAGAGCTGTGAATAGGTTAGCCATTGTCTGACACTTTGTACCAGGAGGGTTAATAAGAGAGAAAAGCATTTTAAAGTGTTCCTGACATTTAATTAAGTCAGCAGCAATACTATTATACTATATTATACATAACATTACTATTCCTGTTCACACTGATCCAATACACACCCAGAGACCCACAGTCTACAAAATAGACCCACATTTAATTAAGTCAGCAGTATTACTATTCCTGTTCACACTGATCCAATACACACCCAGAGACCCACAGTCTACAAAATAGACCCACATTTAATTAAGTCAGCAGTATTACTATTCCTGTTCACACTGATAAAATACACACCCAGAGACCCACAGTCTACAAAATAGACCCACATTTAATTAAGTCAGCAGTATTACTATTCCTGTTCACACTGATAAAATACACACAGTTTACATAACATTACCATTCTTGATCAACGCCTATCCAATACACACAGTCTACATAACAGACCCACATTGAATTAAGTCAGCAGCATTACTAATATACTATATTATACATACTATTACTATTCCTGTTCACACTGGTCCAATACACTCCCAGAGACCCACAGTCTACATAACAGACACACAGTTATTAAGTCAGCAGCATTACTATTCCTGTTCAACACCTAGCAAACACTGATCCAATAAACAGTCTGTAAATCACTGCTCCAATACACAGTCTACATAACAGACACACAGTCTACAAAATAAACCCACAATCTACAGACCCACAGTCTACAAAACAGACACAGTCTACGTAACAGACCCAGTCTACATAACAGACCCACAGTCTACATAACAGACACAGTCTACAAATCCGAATCAGTTTATAGAACAGACACACAGTCTACATAACAGAACCAGTCTATATAACAGATTCACAGTCTACAAAACAGACCCACGGTCTAAATAACAGACCCACAGTCTACAAAACAGACCCAGAGACCCACAGTGTGTAATCACTGCACCCACATACACCCACAGTCTAA
>JAPMUY010008126.1:40000-55000 GCA_026901105.3 Galaxias olidus
GAGAGAGTGAGAGAGAGAGACAGTGAGGGGGGTGGCAGAGTGACAGAGAGAAAGAAAGAGGGAGGGGCCACACAGAGAGATAAAGAGAGAGAGAGAGAAAGAAAGAGAGGCGAGAGAGGAGAGAGAGAGAGAGAGAGAGAGAGAGAGAGAGAGAGAGAGAGAGAGAGAGAGAGAGAGAGAGAGAGAGAGAGAGAGAGATCAAATGCCTCAGAAACAGCCTGGGGGTCTGAGGAGCAGCAAACTGACAGTCGGGATGTTTTAATCAAGAGCTGCCCACCGGGATCCTGAAGTGTGTGTGTGTGTGTGTGTGTGTGTGTGTGTGTGTGTGTGTGTGTGTGTGTGTGTGTGTGTGTGTGTGTGAGAGAGTGTCTCAGAATCATGATGGATAGATATTCACACACCAACAACCATGCGCACTCACTCACACGCACGCACGCACGCACACACGCACGCACGCACACACACACACACACACTCCTCCACTCTCCAGCCCTGCAGACATTAGCAGGTGTGTATCTCTGTCCAACTGAGAGTGGGTTAACTCATTATTATTTTAACTCCGGCTCCGGTCCCAGCTCAAATCCGGTCCAGCTTACCCCCAGAGCCCAAACACTACTTTAACAGCTCCTTGAGGGAGCAGTCAAACCCCGGATCAATGGATTCTCAACAACGTGGACCGAGTGACAGATCCTCATGATCCATCATGTTGATGTCTGACCTTAAAATGCTCAGGTACCCTCTTAGGGTCTGCTTCAAAGGAGGAGGGCCAAAGAAACGCTCCCACACAGGAAGTGTTAGCAGGGAAAGAGAAAAAAAGAAGTCATAACAACATTTGCTAAATTTTGGGAGGAGAATGAAAGAAATAAAAAGTATTTCTCAGCTCAGCCTTTCATTTTGAGAGAGTTCTTTGTCTCTCCAGCAGCTGTAAAGTGACGAAGCACTTCCAGGAGGGAGATTCCCCTCTCTCTTCCTCTCTTTCACTTCTCTCTTCCTCTCTTCCTCTCTTTCACTTCTCTCTTCCTCTCTTTCATCCTTAATTTCACTTCTCACTCCTCTCTTAGCTACTTTCCGTCCCTTCTCTCTTCCTCTCTTCCTCCTGTCTTTCACTTCTCTCTTCCTCTCTTCCTCCTGTCTTTCACTTCTCTCTTCCTCTCTTCCTCCTGTCTTTCTCTTCTCACTCCTCTCTGAGCTACTTTCTAGGTAACCAAACGGCATCAGGATAAAACGTGAATCAATGTGCCAGCGAAGCCCTAACCTTTGTAGAAAGCACCAGAGAAGAAAGGCATAGCAGCAGCTGGGAGACGGCAGCGATTCCTTTCCCTCCACCCTCAGAGGGAGAAGCCGAGTGTTTACAAAGGTCCAGCAGCGTGTTGGCACTGACATTCAAACAGGCTGGCATGGGGTGGCATAGCTGCACTAGCACTGCCAACTACCTCACCGTCGCACATTAAGGGCTATTAAAGACCTTTCAAACTCCACAAACGAACAATTAACAAACGAAGAAATAGTTGTGTTGTGTTTGAGAGTGCAAGAGCACTGCCAACCATGTTTCCATCACACCTGTAGTTGGCTCTAGAAAAACAACGACTGTGTTGAAGAGTTTATGATGTGTCTGCATAGGTGATACAACTAACTGCCTTAGCAGCAGAGTCAGAATTTCTAAAGAACCATAACGTAAGATTTGGAATATTTATTTGTCTAGCGTTGTTTTATCACTCAGAGGGATTGTACCAACGACGTGAAAAAGTGAAAGTTGTGCCTTGAGTATTTTCTCTAGTTCACCTCTGACAACACATCTACCCTGTTTTATAAGCTGCTCTGAATCACAGCCATTTGTGATGAAGAAAATGTAAGTCAATCTAATTGACCAATCACAGTCTTAAGTAAAGGTTAAGTTAAGGAGACGCAAAGGTTAAGTCAAGGTTCAGTTAAGGTAACATAAAGGTTAAAGGTGGGGTAGGCAGTTTTCTTTTGGCATTATTGGACAAAAATTCCATTTTAACCATGCAGCATATTGTAATTCAAGTAGTCTGAGAGAAAACCTCTTCTCCTGCCCTCCTCCTGGCTCTGTTTGAAGGCTTCAGAAAATGTAGCCCGTGAAGGTAGACTTTGGCCAATCCCAGGTCATTTCAGAGAGAGGGTGTTCCTTTTAGGATAGGGAGAGCTGCAGGAGGAGGGCTGTATTCCAAATTCAGACATTTTTTCCAGAAAACTGCCTACCCCATCAAGTAAAGATTAAGTAAAGGTTAAGTAAAGCTAATGTAAACATTAAGTTAAGGTAACATAAAGGTTAATTAAAGATTAAGTAAAGGTTAAGTTAAGGTAACGTAAAGATTAAGTAAAGGTTAAGTTAAGGTTAATTTAAGGTAACATAAAGGTTAAGTAAAGATTAAGTAAAGGTTAAGTTAAGGTAACATAAAGGTTAAGTAAAGGTTAAGTAAAGGTTAAGTTAAGGAAACATAAAGGTTAAGTAAAGGTTAAGTAAAGGTTAAGTTAAGGTAACATAAAGGTTAAGTAAAGATTAAGTAAAGGTTAACTTAAGGTAACATAAAGGTTAAGTAAAGGTTAAGTAAAGGTTAAGTTAAGGTAACATAAAGGTTAAGTAAAGATTAAGTAAAGGTTAAATTAAGGTAACATAAAGGTTAAGTAAAGGTTAAGTAAAGGTTAAGTTAAGGAAACATAAAGGTTAGGTAAATGTTAATGTATATTGATCCTCTCTGTTCTCTGTGTTGACTCAACACAACATGGTTTTACTCTAACATCCAGGTGAAATGATCGTGAATCCCATATAACTCCACTCCTCTTAGAGACAACGGCATCGTAACGAACACACCTCGGATTATATTGACAGCCTATTGTTACCATGGAGATTAAAACTTCAAATGGGGATAATCCTGGGATAATAAGGCTACATATGAAAATAGAACAGATGAATAAACAGACAGTGATGTTCTCTCTCTCCATCCCTCAGCCTTAATCCAGCTTTACCCCCAAACAAAACTCATCATTAAAAACATTGGAGGATCACAGAGCTGAGCTTAGAGTAGGGGAGTGTGAGAGACAGAGAGAGAGAGGGAGAGAGGGAGAGAGGGAGAGAGGGGTGGGGGGAGAGAGAGAGAGCGATAGGGATGTGTGTGTTGCTAGTGTGTGTGAGCACTCAAAGCAACAGGTGCTTACGTTGAGCAAACAATTAGTGTCAGTGTTTATTCTCTCTCTCTCTCTCTCTCTCTCTCTCTCTCTCTCTCTCTCTCTCTCTCTCTCTCTCTCTCTCTCTCTCTCTCTCTCTCTCTCTCCTCAGGTACTATCACCCATCAATTTAGCACTTAACCCAAACAAGGAGGGACTCTCAGGGTAACATACTGTTCCACAAACTAACGGAGGAACCCATCGACTGAGGAGAGACTCTGATGAATAAATCCACAGGCAGCGGTGTGTGTGTGTGTGTGTGTGTGTGTCAGGAATCACAACCATCTCAACTGTGTGTCTCTCTCTCTCTCTCTCTCTCTGTGTGTGTGTGTGTGTGTGTGTGTGTGTGTGAGAGAGAGAGAGAGAGAGAGTGTGTGTGTGTGTGTGTGTGTGTGTGTGTGTGAGAGAGAGAGAGAGAGAGAGAGAGAGAGAGTGTGTGTGTGTGTGTGTGTGTGTGTGTGAGAGAGAGAGAGAGAGAGAGAGAGAGAAAGACAGAGAGAGTAGGAGAGAGACAGAGGAGAAAGTAAGATAAAGCGTTAGAGCGAGAGGAAGAGGAGGAAGAGGAGGAGGTGCATAATGAAAGGATGTGTTGTTTGTCCTCATGTTAAATGATCTAGGGGAACTAAGGAGGCTATTGTACGGACACTAAACAATAAAGTGTGGAGGAGCTAAATGGACAACAGACAACTTCCATTGTTCTTCCTCTGCTCATCTTCAGTGGGACGGCGTCTGTGTGTGTCTGTGTGTATATCTGTCTCTGTGTGTGCATGTCTCTGTGTCAATGTGTATCTCTGTGTGTGTGTGTGTGTGTGTGTGTGTGTGTGTGTGTGTGTGTGTGTCTGTGTGTGTGCGTATGTGTGTGTGTGTGTGTGTCTGTGTGTCTCTGTGTGTGTGTGTGTGTGTCTCTGTGTGTCTCTGTGTGTGTCTGTGTGTGTCTCTGTCTGTGTGTGTGCATGTCTGTGTGTCTGTGTGTGTGTGTGTCTCTGTGTGTGTGTCTCTGTGTGTGTGTCTGTGTGTGTGTCTGTGTTGTGTGAATCTTATACAGTATGTGATTCTGTGTGCATGCTGTGGAATGCATCTTAAGGACTGAGCAGACAATATAACACACAGTTCACGCTCCTTCCCTGCCTCCCTCTCTCCCTCCCTCTCTCCCTCCCTCCTTCCCTCTCTCCCTCCCTCCCTCCCTCCCTCCCTCCCTCCCTACTTCCCTCCCTCCCTCCCTCCCTCTCTCCCTCCCTCTCTCTTCTTCATGCAAGCATCACAGACAATCCTGTCACTGTATTTGAGACTTCTACTGCAGCACTTATGAAACTATGACAACGCAGAACCAAAATGGTTTATCATTAGAAAACACCTAACTCTTTATAATCCCTGTCCAAGCCTTAATATATGTACTGTATCAATTGGTGCTTCTCAAGCTGCTACGTTACCAGAATAGATTCCCAGTTTTAAGTCATAACACAGTATATAACATTTTGTATACAGTAGGGCTGTCAAAGTTAACGCGATATTAACGCGTTAACACATGTTTTTTGACGCAGTTCACGCAGTTGTAAATCGGACAGCAACCAGCAAGCAATGGATAAAAAAAAAAATAATTTATTGGTAAATTCAGCTTCAAACCATGCCAAAATGAGTCTGTCGACAAGACTGAAGTAATGGTTTAGACCATTTGCACAAAGCAAGCATATTCTGTCCTCTCTCATGTTGATTAGAGTATCAAAAATAAGAAAAGACATTGTTTTTGTTCAATTTGAACAGATAAAAAATTTGCCATTAATTTGCGATTAATCGCGATTAACCATGGACATCCATGCGATTAATCGCGATTACATTTTTGAATTGCTTGACAGCCCTATATATATATATATATATATATATATATATATATATATATATATATATATATATATATAACTGTTATAATACAGTACATAACAGTGTGTATATATATATATATAACTTATAATACAGCACATAACATTATATATATATATATATATATGTATATATACTGTATATATATCTGTTATAATACAGTATATAACGTGTGTATGTATATATATGTATATATATATATATATATAACATGTATATGTATATATACTGTATATATACAGTAAATATATATATATATCTGTTAAAATACATATATAACGTGTATATATATATATATATATATATATATATATATATGTATATCTATTATGATACAGCATATAACGTGAATATGTATATATTTATATATATATATATATATATATATATATATATATATATATATGTATATGTGTGTGTGTATATATATATATATATATATATATATATATATATATATATATATCTGTTATAATACAGTATATATAACATGTATATATATATATATATATATATATATATATATATATATATATATATATATATCTGTTATAATACAGTATATAACTTGTATATATATATATATATATATATATATATATATGTTATAATACAGTATATAACGTGAATATGTATATATATGTCATCATCATCATCATCATCATCATCATCATCATCATCATCATCGTCATCCGCTTTGTCCGGGGTCGGGTCGCGGAGGTAGCAGTTCAAGCAGGGCATCCCAAACTTCCCTTTCCCGGGCCACATTAACCAGCTCTGACTGGGGGATTCCAAGGCGTTCCCAGGCCAGTGTGGAGATATAATCCCTCCACCTGGTCCTAGGTCTGCCCCGCGGCCTCCGCCCAGCTGGACGTGCCTGGAACACCTCCCTAGGGAGGCGGCCAGGTGGCATCCTTACTAGATGCCCGAACCACCTCAACAGATATATATATCTGTTATAATACAGTATATAACGTGTATATATATATATATGTTATAATACAGTATATAATGTGTATATATATATATATGTTATAATACAGTATATAATGTGTATATATATATATATATATGTTATAATACAGTATACAATGTGTATATTTATATATATAACTGTTACAAAGACGAGGTGAGAGTTCAGAGCAGCATCAGAAGTCTTCTTCTATTCTCTACTCTCCATCCTTCTCTCCATCCCTCCTTTCAACACAACCTTCTATCTTTCTTCTTCATCCCTCTATTCAACACATCTTTCCTTCTTGTCCCTCCCTTGTTCTTTTTTGTCATCTCTCAATACATACACAACACAATACAACACACATACATACACAATACAATACATCCTTTCTTTTTACCCCCCCACATACACACACACCTTCTCAGCCTTTGTTTTCTTCCTCTCTTTCCTCCTTTCTTTCCATATCTCCTCCATTTTCCTCCTTCTGACTACATTCCTCTCCCTCCTCCTCTTCTCCCCTCTCTCCTTCTGTCCATCCATCTCTCCCTTCTATCCTTCTCTTCCGTCTCTCTCTTTGGAGGGACACGTTGAGCTAAGCTGACTCATTGTTTGCCACAGCCTTCCTGCTTTAGAGGAAAGGGATCGATAGCTGAACGCTACAACACGCTGCCACATTGCATCGCTCTCAAACACAACACTTTGGACAGAGAAAAATCTAAATATCTCAAATGTTCTTTAAATACAACCTCTACGGCCAGGCGTAGGTCCTCAGGGTCCATTTCATACAGCATAACTTCCCCTCATAATCCTGAAGGCTTTTCCTAAGAGGTTTCTAGGGGGGGGAGCCGGGGGCGGACCTTGACATTTAGTAGTGCAGCTGTACAGGGAGGCCTGTGTCGCAGTAATCAGTTCAGTCCCGGCGTCCTCCTCCTCCTCTTACTCTTCCTCTTCCTCTCTGTAATAGTGTATGGATTCCTGAAAACAGCCCCAGGACCTTTTAAGATATCGACGTGTGTTATGGAGGTCAACGGTTTCCACGGCGAATACAGGAGTCGGATCAAATCCTGTTCAGACACATCTTGACTTATTTGTGATTTCATACAAATAAAAAATAAAAGTGCCTTCAATTGTGTTATAATGACATGGAATACCGACATGGCTACGTTAACTAAGACGCTTAAAGGGCAAGAGGTCCAGCTACCACCCCCGACCTCCACCGCCTCCATGCTCCGTGCTATATGGCTCACTTAATTGCATAGCTTTGTGAGTGGAGGGGGGGGGGCTCTCTGTGTGTGCATAAGCCGATCTATAGAGCCATGTGGAGCTATGAGGGGTGTTTAATTTCAGAGCCACGCTAACGTTAGTCAAGAGTTTCAGCAGCAATGCTGGAGTGTTGGACTCATGTCAGGGGTGGCTAACGTTAAGGTGCTGTCCATGGTACTGAAACGCAGTGACAGGTAGGATAACGTAAAGACGCTGTCCATGGTACTGAAACGCAGTGAGCAATGGGCGAACGTCAAGGCGCTGTCCAAGGTTCTGAAACGCATTGACAGGTAGGCCAAAGTAAAATCATTGTCCAAGGAGCTGAAACGCGATGGCAGGTAGACTAACGTCGAGGCGCTGTCCATGGTGCTGAAATGTAATGGCAGGTAGGCTAAAGTAAATGCACTGTCCAAGGAGCTGAAACGCGATGGCAGGTAGACTAACGTCGAGGCGCTGTCCATGGTGCTGAAATGTAATGGCAGGTAGGCTAAAGTAAATGCACTATCCAAGGTTCTGAAACGCAGGTAGAGTAACGTCAAGGCGCTGTCTAAGGTTCTGAAATGCATTGACATGCAAGCTAACGTTAAGGCGCTGTCCAAGGTTCTGAAACGCAATGGCAGGTAGGCTAGCGTTAAGGCGGTTGGGTAAAAGTTAAGGTAATATCTAAGATTCTGAAACGTACAGACAGGCAGTCTAAAAGTGAATGTACTGTCCAAGGTGCTGAAACGCAATGACAGGTACGTATGCAAAAACGAAGGTGCTATCTACCGTGCTGCATAGAAATGACAGGTACTCTAAAACCAAGGCGCTATCCATGGTGCTGAAACGAAATGACAGGTTAAAACTAAGGCACAGCCGCAGGTGCTGAAACGAAAAGACAGGAAGGCTTGCACGAAGGCGCTATCCATGGTGCTGGATTGAAACGCTAGATATGCATAAAGTAAGGCGCTATGTATGTAGATTTTTATTGGGAATGTCGCCACACTTACGAACAAATCAGTAAAAAGCGTAGACATTCATGTAGGACAGTTTATATAATCAATATATGTATGATAGTTTTAACATTCATGTTAAATATAAGCAGGATAGTTTGAACATTCATATTCAATATAAATAGGCCAGTTTGAACATTCATATTAAGTAAGAAAATGGTGACATTCTGTTTCTCTTCTTGCTGACAAAATAATATTTTGACTTGGAAAATGACAGAGTAACATACTCTGTGTGTTAGTGTTCATGTGTGTCTGTGTGTGAGTGTGTATGCATGTGGGTGTGTGTGTGTGTGTGTGTGTGTGTGTGTGTGTGTGTGTGTGTGTGAGTGTGTGTGAACAATACAAATGCTGACTCCAGCCTGCTGAGTGAAATACTGACAACGAAGCACAGACGACAAAATAGAATAAACCCACAAACAAACATGGCTACATCAACAATAACAAAAACATCACTATTGTCATTCAGACCCCCCCCCCCCCCTCCCACACACACACACACACTCTCCAAAGTCCTCATGCCAGATAGCTATAGGGGGGTCCAGAATAAACACGGTTCAACCTCCTTTAAACAGCAGCGTATGCCTGCGGAGGCTTTGCAGCCCAGACAGTGGGGAGCGTATGCGAGCGAAGCTGGAGGAAATGTATTGCGGGCCGATCTAATCAGCGGTTTGGAAGGAAAACGATCCAATTATCCAATTACGGCTCCTTATTTAAGTCACAGATGGATCACACACACCACTTATATTAACAGCCAACAACAGTGCTCTGTGTTTTCTAAGAGGAGGGGGGGGGGGGGGTTAAGATCACTTAACAAGATCCCCTTTAGAGAGGAGCCTCTTAAAAATAACTGGTGTTCTGCACAGGGTCACCCTCTCACACACGTGCTCATGTTTCCTGAGACACAGCAGGAAGAAATGTGTTCTCCACTGTATTCCTGTTGTTTTTTTCCTGAGGTTTTGAACAACATTCAGTTAATCATTTCAGAATGTGTCCAACACTTCTAGTAAACTAATCACCAAGAGAGTCCACTGCCTTTACAAGCAAAACATACACCATGTTTAAGTGTGAAATATAAGTGTGTTGAAAACACACCATGTTTAAGTGTGAAATATAAGTGTGTTAAAAACATACATCCTGTTTAAGTGTGAAATATAAACGTGTTAAAAACATACATCCTGTTTAAGTGTGAAATATAAGTGTGTAGTACGCTGATGAAAAGATTTCTGATGATGAGGCCTCCATGATGAGTAGCATGACGAGCCCCCCCCCACCCCCCCCCACCCCCCATTAGGGTGGCCCCCTCCATGGTGCGCCAACGACCCTCCCCCCCCCCCCCCCCCCCCCCATTAGGGTGCCCCCCTCCATGGTATACAGTATAAGTGTGCCCTCCCAGACCTACACCCCCCCACCACCCCCGTCTCCATGGTGTATAAAGGTGACCTCCCAGACCTACACCCCCCCCCCCCATCCCTGTCCCCGTCTCCATGGTGTATAAAGGTAACCTCCCAGACCTACACCCCCCCCCATCCCTGTCCCCATCTCCATGGTGTATAAAGGTGACCTCCCAGACCTACACCCCCCCCCCCCATCCCCCCCGTCTCCATGGAGTACAAAGGTAACCTCCCAGACCTACACCCCCCCACCACCCCCGTCTCCATTGTGTATGAAGGTAAACTCCCAGAGCTACAACCCCCCCGCCCCCATCCCTGTCCCCGTCTCCATGGTGTTGTAGGGCAACCAATCACCGAATCTTCCCCCCTCTCTGGTTAAGGTCAAAGGAACAGGCCCAAATGGCCATTGTGAACACTCCAGGGGGGCCAGCCTGCTCCTCTCACACAACTCCTTACTGTCACACAAACCAGCACACTGCGTCCACTCTAAGGATTAGTACATTTGGATTAAGAAACTGTCGCCTAAGGAACAATCAATGAAATTATGGGACATTGACAATGAGAAGAAATTGTAACATTAAACGTTTGTATTTTCTAATAATGTATATATATATATATATTGTTTTTCTAAGTGAACTAACATAGTCAGCCTAGTCATGTTTGGTATCCAAATGTCCACCATGATATTTTGTAAACTTTGCAAACGTTATATGAAAATATTCCAAGCATACAGGTATAAATAGAGAAAAAAAAAGGTTTGAGCTAATCAAGCTGACAACCGTTATCTCATACAGTGAGATCATTTACACCTCTAGTCCCTGACCAGTGGCCAATCAGGTGACCCCAGCCACCTTTTGGACACCCCTTCTCAAACGATCTTAAATAGAGTTTTCATCCCAGAAACCTGGCTTTTGAAGACCTGCACGTAACCTGGGAAGGCCGCCCTGCGTTACACGGGTTGATAAAAATTGCACCCAACCTTATTCCTTGACCACGTGTCTGCAAGCAACTCTTTGTACAAAGGATTTTAGGCCTTTTTCCTCACTACAAGGCCCGAAAACTCCTTGCACACTTTCAAACTGAACCAGCGCACCTTCGTCCTCCTTCCCAGAAGAGGACAATTAACACGTCAAAGAAGACCCAAAAACCCACGTTGCTTTTCCATGTTTATTCAAACAAGGAACTAACTTTCAGAACTTTACCAAAGGAACCACGGACTTCTCAAATTGGCTCCAGCCGCAACAGCAAGCTAATAAGACCAATCCTTGTGCCACAGCTCCGCCTTCCTCAGTAATGTAACTCATGCTTTTCATACGTTGAGCATTTGATGTTAAAGCTTAGACAATTTCTGCTGTGTTGTGCTTACCATAATTTATCAATATTTTAACTGTTATACTGTGTATGTTTAGCTACTAACCACTTTAGTTTATTAATGTCATCATTTAGTCATTCTTTGTAGTACTGTAATTTTCATGTGTTTTAGACTAGTAAATAAATAGAATTGCTTTGCAATCAATCCCAGCTGTGTCATATATTCGTTTTCATACAATCATTTATTCTCGTAACATAGAACGTCACTACTTCAGAATTGAGACTAAAACTTCAACTAGGCCTACTTATTAAATGAATGCCAAATCAGACCTTGTTTCCCATCGAGCCATGCAATAAGCTTAAATCTTTGGGTGGTGCCCCCTTAATTATTTGATATCAAATTGATCGATTATAATATTAATTTATGAATTAATTGATAATCTACAAAATTGATAAAGAGTAATTCACACACAAGAAGTAGTAAACCAGTAACCCTACAGTGTATAAAGGTAACCTCCCAGACCTACACCGCCCCCCCCCCTCTCTCTATGGTGTATGAGGCGGACACACAAAGCCAGCCGTTGATGCTCATCAGAGGCCATAGATGAAGAGAGAGAGAGAGAGAGAGAGAGAGAGAGAGAGAGAGAGAGAGAGAGAGAGAGAGAGAGAGAGAGAGAGAGAGCGAAGCAGAGAGAAAGAGAGAGAGAGAGCGAGAGAGAGAGAGAGAGAGAGAGAGAGAGAGAGAGAGAGAGAGAGAGAGAGAGAGAGAGAGAGAGAGAGAGAGAGAGAGAGAGAGAGAGAGAGAGAGAGAGAGAGAGAGAGAGAGAGAGGGGGGGGGGTGGTAAACAGAGCTGCCAGGACTACAGAGTGAGTCTTTGTGTCACACAGGGCACGCACATGGCGTGAGCACACACACACACACACACACACACACACACACACACACACACACACACACAAACACACACACACACACACACACACGCACAAATACCCACACACATTCACACGTGCAGAGACACACACACACACACACACACACACACACACAAACACATACAGAGACACACACACACACACATTCCCTCCATCCCTTTTTTCCTCTCTTCTTTTCTCTTTCTCTTTCTGCTCCTATACCTCCCTCCCCTCTCTCTTTCTCTCCATATCTCTCTTCATCCCCCCTTCCCTCTACATTTCTCTCTCTTTAACCCCGCTCCCTTCTTTGTTATGTTTGAGGAGGGGGACATTCCAGTCTCTGCATATTAATGATGCTTATTCAAACAGCACTCCAGCTACTCTCCCAATCAGCATCCCTCTCTCTTTACTCCTTCCACCCTCTTCCTCCCTCCCTCCCTCCTCCTCTTCCTCCCCCTCCTCCTGGGTGTGACTGCGGCACCAGCCACCAATTATGAATCATCAGCAGCAGCAGCAGCAGCAGGGCTGGAAGCCAGACCTCTGAAGAGCTTGTCATTACAGGGTTTCTGTGGAGCGGTGCGTCCCCCTTCCTCTAGGCAGAGCGTGGCTCCCTCCCTGTCTGTCTGTCCTCTCCTCTGTGGGTTAGTCTCCCTGTCTGTCTGTCCTCTCCTCTGTGGGTTAGTCTCCCTGTCTGTCTGTCCTCTCCTCTGTGGGTTAGTCTCCCTGTCTGTCTGTCCTCTCCTCAGTGGGTTAGTCTCCCTGTCTGTCTGTCCTCTCCTCTGTGGGTTAGTCTCTCTGCCTGTCTGTCCTCTCCTCTGTGGGTTAGTCTCCCTGTCTGTCTGTCCTCTCCTCTGTGGGTTAGTCTCCCTCCCTGTCTGTCTGTCCTCTCCTCTGTGGGTTAGTCTCCCTGTCTGTCTGTCCTCTCCTCTGTGGGTTAGTCTCCCTGTCTGTCTGTCCTCTCCTCTGTGGGTTAGTCTCCCTCCCTGTCTGTCTGTCTGTCCTCTCCTCTGTGGGTTAGTCTCCCTGTCTGTCTGTCCTCAGTCCTCACCTCTGATGGTACAGTTCAACAGTAAAACAAGAAAGGTCAGGCTACTAGTTCACTGTGACTGCCGTGACCTTTGAACTCAGGGTTTGCCCTACTTAAACTCTGCACCAGTGTGAGAGGTGAGGAGAGTACCCAGCAAAGGCATGGCTCATTAGATCTGGAACGTGTGTAACTATATATAGATACAGCGCATTCATGAAAACCATCTGGCCTCTTCACTAAGTGTCACAATGGATGGCTAAGGCGAGGTGAGAGGAATCCACTCACAGTATATCCAATAAACAGACGTTTAGACGTTATCCAATGAAGCTATCGTTTATTTAGAGTGAACACATAACAATGACCGCACAAAGACCCATCCACCATAGTGCAGTATATATACACAACCCTGTGAACAATCAACCCATCAACCCATCAACCCATCAACCCAACTAAACCCACAGGTGACAAACATTAACTAATCAGTCCCCCGTGCGCTTCAGTCTGGTGTGTGATTGTGCTTGAGCGTCACACTAAGTCTCTGCATTAAGAGGACCTGTAACATCAAAGAGGCCGCTCTTTATAACTCTATGGAGAGGTGTGGCCTTTACCACTCTGTAACATCAAAGAGGATACGCTTTATAACTCTATGGAGAGACTCTATGGAGAGGTGTAGCCTTTACGACTCTGTAACATCAAAGAGTCTACTCTTTATAACTCTATGGAGAGGTGTTGCCTTTACGACTGTAACATCAAAGAGGCTATGCTTTATAACTCTGTGAAGAGGTGTTTCCTTTACCACTCTGTGACATCAAAGAGGAGGGTGGGGGACTCTATTCTTTATAACTCTATGGAGAGGTGTCGTCTTTACGACTCTGTAACTTCAAAGAGGAGAGTGGGGGACTCTACTCTTTATAACTCTATGGAGAGGTGTAACCTTTACCACTCTGTAACATAAAAGAGGAGGGGGGGTCTCTACTCTTTATAACTCTATGGAGAGGTGTAGCCTTTACCACTCTGTAACATCAAAGAGGAGGGGGTCTCTACTCTATATAACTCTATGGAGAGGTGTAGCCTTTACTTTTCTGCAGAGAGGAACACAAACATACAAGGATGATATTTCGTAAGGACACTGGACAGGCACATGCTATGTGTACTGTATCAACACAGGAGTGTCAAGCACCAATCAGATTAGAGGCTTTGAGAGAGGTGAGGTAGACACACAGGCACATAGCTAACCCAGTCAGTCAGCCAGCCAGTCAGTCAGTCAGTCAGTCAGTCAGTCAGTCAGTCACACAGTCAGTCAGTCAGCCAGCCAGCCAGCCAGCCAGCCAGCCAGCCAGCCAGTCAGTCAGTCAGTCAGTCAGTCAGTCAGTCAGTCAGTCAGTCAGCCAGCCAGCCAGCCAGCCAGCCAGCCAGCCAGTCAGTCAGTCAGTCAGTCAGTCAGTCAGTCAGCCAGCCAGTCACCCAGTCAGCGAGTCAGCCAGCCAATCAGTCAGCCAGCCAGCCAGCCAGTCAGCCAACCAGCTTATCAGTCAGTCAGCCAGCCAGCCAGTCAATCAGTCAGTCAGCCAGTCATTCAGTCAGCCAGCCAGTCAGCCAGCCAGCCAGCCAGTCAGCCAGTCAGTCAGCGAGTCAGTCAGCCAGTCAGTCAGTCAGCCAGTCAACAAGTTAGCCAGTCAGTCAGTCAGCCAGTCAGTTGGTCAGTCTGCCAGTCTGTCAGTCAGTAAGCCAGTCTGCTGGTATGTCAGTCAGCCAGGAAGTCAGTTAGCCAGTCAGTTAATCAGTCAATCAGTCAGCCAGTCAGTCAGCAAGCCAGCAAGCCAGTCAGTCAGTCAGTCCGCCAGCCAGCCAGCCAGTCAGTCAGTCAGTCAGTCAATCAATCAGTTAGCCGGTCAGTCAATCAGTCAGTCAATCAGTCAGTCAGTCAATCAGTCAATCAGCCAGCCAGTCAGTTAGTCAGTCAGCCAGCCAGCCAGCCAGTCAGTCGGTCGGTCAGTCAGTCAGTCAGTCAGTCAGTCAGTCAATCAGTCAGCCAGTCAGTCAATCAGTCAGTCAGTCAGTCAGCCAGCCAGTCAGTCAGCC
>JAPMUY010008126.1:60000-63156 GCA_026901105.3 Galaxias olidus
TCTCTGCTGCTTTACAGGGTCTCCTCTGTAAGATAGAGGCAGGGCTGCTATATCTGTCTCTGCTGCTTTCCAGAGTCTCCTCTGTAAGATAGAGGCAGGGCTGCTATATCTGTCTCTGCTGCTTTCCAGGGTCTCCTCTGTAAGATAGAGGCAGGGCTGCTATATCTGTCTCTGCTGCTTTCCAGGGTCTCCTCTGTAAGATAGAGGCAGGGCTGCTATATCTGTCTCTGCTGCTTTCCAGGGTCTCCTCTGTAAGATAGAGGCAGGGCTGCTATATCTGTCTCTGCTGCTTTCCAGGGTCTCCTCTGTAAGATAGAGGCAGGGCTGCTATATCTCTCTCTGCTGCTTTACAGGGTCTCCTCTGTAAGATAGAGGCAGGGCTGCTATATCTCTCTCTGCTGCTTTACAGGGTCTCCTCTGTAAGATAGAGGCAGGGCTGCTATATCTCTCTCTGCTGCTTTACAGGGTCTCCTCTGTAAGATAGAGGCATCTCTCTGCTATATCTCTCTCTGCTGCTTTCCAGGGTCTCCTCTGTAAGATAGAGGCAGGGCTGCTATATCTCTCTCTGCTGCTTTACAGGGTCTCCTCTGTAAGATAGAGGCAGGGCTGCTATATCTCTCTCTGCTTTACAGAGTCTCCTCTGGTATCTCTCTCTCTGCTGTTTTACAGAGTCTCCTCTGGTATCTCTCTCACTGCTGCTTTACAGAGTCTCCTCTGGTATCTCTCTGCTGCTTTACAGAGTCACCTCTGGTATCTCTCTCTGCTGCTTTACAGAGTCTCCTCTGGTATCTCTCTCTGCTGCTTTACAGAGTCTCCTCTGGTATCTCTCTCTGCTTTACAGAGTCTCCTCTGGTATATCTCTCTCTGCTTTACAGAGTCTGGTATCTCTCTCTCTGCTTTACAGAGTCTCCTCTGGTATCTCTCTCAATGCTGCTTTACAGAGTCTCCTCTGGTATCTCTCTCTGCTGGTTTACAGAGTCTCCTCTCAACCACAAGGTAAAAAGATACTGACGCTGTCAATAAAATACATGTCAGAGAAAGAACTATAGAAAGTGTTGTTATTTTCTCAGCTCGTCCCGGTGGCAGCTGTTCTAGCCTGAGGTAGACTACTGACAGCCTCGTTTGTAGGGCTAGCCAAGTTGACCCCAGACAGGCACCACTCAAAGCCTCAACACCTAAAGGTCACCGTCAGGCTCCTAAAATGTCACACTAGAAGACGGCAGCCACAGGTCAGTCAGGTGCAAACCAAAGGGCAAAGTACCTAACACTATATATATTTTTTTTGATTTAACTTTATAAAAGTTAAATGTATGCTTGATAATTTGCTTGCATGATGTTATCATACAAACCTAGAGTACAAACTGTAATAAATGAGTGACTGTAATGTAATCTGTGTTATAGTGTCCTTTATTAATTTCCAGTTTTAGATACTGTCAGCTAAGCTATTAGTAAACCGCTCTGCACATTATAAGATGTCTTCATTGGTAGATCTACCGAAACATACAGACAGCGGGACGTGTTTTAAATCGCCTAGGTAACGCGGAGCGGACCACCTGATTGGAAGAAGGTTTGGGCAGAGCAGGATGCAGGGACAGAAAACATCAACAGCTGATTTCCATAGAAACAGGTAAGAAATGGTTGCAAATGATGTGATAAACAGCTGAGTATAATGGAATGGAGTCGGACTGAAGAAAACCCCAGAGGGACTGAACGTGAAGGAATCACACACACACACACACACACACACACACACACACACACACACACACACACACACACACACACACACACACACACACACACACACACACACACACACACACAGACACTTAGTCTAACAGATTCCAGGCACAGATTTGAGAATTCTCAAGAGGTGACTTGGGGAAACATGAGGAGGTAAAAAAGAGAGAGAGAGAGAGAGGGGGGGGGGAGGGGGAGAGAGAAAGAGAGAGAGAGAGAGAGAGAGAGAGAGAGAGAGAGAGAGAGAGGAGAGAGAGAGAGAGAGGAGAGAGAGAGAGAGAGAGAGAGAGAGAGAGAGAGAGAGAGAGAGAGAGAGAGAGAGAGAGAGAGAGAGAGAGAGAGAGAGAGAGAGAGAGGGGGGGAGAGAGAGGGGGGGGGTACAAGAGGAGATAGAAGTGAAATAAGAGAGGGAACGAGGAAGGAGAGAACACTACTAAAGAAAAGGTGGAAGAAAATGTACTTCAAGTGAGAGAAAAGGATGGGTAGAAAGTGAAGTGTGGGAGAGAGGAGAGGAGAGGAGGAGGAGATAGAGGAGAGGAATGGCCTAATTAGCAGAAAGAGTGACAGGAAGGAGAAAAAGAAGAGTCTCTGGAGAAACACCCATCTAATAGAATAAGAGTATCATATCCCCACTGTGTGTGTGTGTGTGTGTGTGCGTGCGTGCGTGCGTGCGTGCGTGCGTGCGTGTGTGTGCGCGTGTGTGAGAGTGACACACACAGGCTAACATGTTGACAACCATGCCCAAGCATAAGAACAAAGTGACAGCAACACACACACACACACACACACACACACACACACACACACACACACACACACACACACACACACACATTTACATTAACAAATACACACACACACACACACGCTCACTGTACAGAAAAGTGGTAGGGTTTGACATGCATAGAGCATACTACACTACTGAGAATAACTACAACCACCCCCCCCCCCCTCCCCCCAGACACACACACGCACACGCACACACAGATGCTAATCATAACAGACAATGGAAAGAATACCTGTAGTCACACATCAACACACAAAAATCTATAACCACTTTCACACGCAAACGACTTGTGAAGCTGTTAAGAACCCCCCCCCACGGTCTCTCCTAGTCCCCCCCCGTCCAAGATTTCAAAGATTAATATCCACTCTCTGCATGGCACTTATGTCAAGATACCCTGAGTCTTAATGTAAAATGCATGATTCTCTACGTAAACACACATCAACCCTGAGCAGCATTCACAGTGGAGCTCTGTACGTAGTGTAGGGAAATCATTCATTAACCAATATTAATTCATTATTATTATTATTATTATTATTATTATTAACCAGTACCTCACAGTGGAGCTGTGTACGTAGTGTAGGGAAATCATTCATTAACCAGCACCTCCCAGTGGAAGGTTTTGCCTGAAT
>JAPMUY010008127.1:12500-25000 GCA_026901105.3 Galaxias olidus
ATGACGGCATGAAGTCCTGGGTTGTCTGCACGTGACAGATTGATGATGATGAGAGATTGATGATGAAATATCAATAGATGAGGGTGGTAAGGTAGTATTGATACCACGTTGACACAATGGGGCATGAACACAAATTTGGCGTTGTAATAATACACAGGCGGTGTTCACCAGTTTCCTTGTAAGCCCTTTGGATAATCCTTTCACTATAAATGTCCATTTGATTACCTCCTTTCCATACTTCCAACTAAACCAAACAGGTACTTCAAGGGCTCTTGTCACAAGACCAGGGGATTTCAATCAGAAGCCATTAACACCTCACTCCCACCCACCTCTCCCGATGCAGCGCTAACAATAGATTCTCTCTCTCTTTCTCTCTCTCTTTATATATAAATATATATATATATTTCAAATTAAATAGAAAGTTTGTTGAGGAAGTTAAATGTTACACTTACTCCAACACAGGAAAATGTCACTCACAAGAAGAAAAAAAAAGTAAAATGTTTTTTGAGAGTTGCTGACAAGATACAAATCAGCGTAAAATATAAGGATAGAAATCAATACAAATAGTTAAATTATTGATTTACTAAAATGTATGTGAAACAAGCTGATTTAGGGTTATATGAATAGGTGGCCTACTTAATATAGCTACTTACTCATTTCAATCAGCTGATACTGTTTAAGTTCTGAGGTGTGCTTCCATATTGGTCAATAGAAACTTAAAACCACTCAGCGAGATTTTAAGCCTTTAAACCTGAAACGAACAAAAGCATTGAAGGTTACAGCTACTCATTTAATGTCAAAATACTTCATAGTTATAAAAGGTGTTTTATTTTTGGGATATCATAACAAATTAGATGTAATTTACATTAATTATTTGTACCCACTCCACACAGCTTTCTCTCAGTCTCAACCCCACATACAGCCCATTGACTGGAAATGAGCCTTTACCTGCTGGTTGTAAGGAGAGCAAAAGAGAGCGGTCGAATTTTCAAGTCTGAAATAGGACCACGGAGGATACAGTTACCCTGTCTGTCCTCCAAACAGTCTACAGACGATAATATAACCATGAATACCATCTACCCAATGACACCAATTGACAATGCCAAGCAGCCATGTTGGATGATGTTATTCAGCAAAATTGAGTTCATTGTTCTTGTCCGTCAGATAAAAAAATATCATTACGCCGTGGACAGTCAGGTTTTGGTTATAGGTGATCAGGGGTCAGAGGTCATTTTAGGGCTAAT
The DNA here is from genome assembly GCA_026901105.3 of Galaxias olidus. NCBI lineage: Eukaryota > Metazoa > Chordata > Actinopteri > Galaxiiformes > Galaxiidae > Galaxias > Galaxias olidus. The sequence continues at coordinate 13,745 of JAPMUY010008127.1, forward strand.
ATTCAGAGACAAACTGTATATCCCGTTACTACCAACTATGTGAGCCTAACACTACAATATTTCCCTTCTTCAGGTGGAAAGGATTCTCTGGGAGTGTCACTTTGATATGAATGAAGTAGCTGTAACATCCGATGTGTTTGTTTGATTTAGGTTTAATGGCTTACGGTGTTAGAGTTTCTATTGACCAATATGGAAGCACTCCTCAAAACTAAAACAGGATCAGCTGTAGGTGATTGAGATGAGTAAGAGATATTGTCATTAAGCTGTCCGCCAATCATATCAACCCTCGATCAGATACATTGACATACATTGTCAGTTAATTTATAATTACGGTATACAATGTGTATTAGAAACATATCCTGATTTCTATCCTGTTTGCAACTCTGTGACAAAAAAAATCATATTTTATATATTGACACATATCGTCGATGTTACTATAACATTTCAAAACACAAACTTAATAAAATAATATTTTGTGCAATGCATTGGGAGATGTTGAGTGGGTGGAGGTTTGAAGGTTGTATACTCTATTGACAGAAATCCCCTGGTCTAGCAATACGAACCCTCTAAGTAGTTGATTGACTTAGTTGGAAATATGGAGAGGAAGAGGAAAGGATCAAATGAACACCAGTTACTGGGAACAATTATTCAAAGTGCTTAGAAGGAAACCAGTCAATGGAACCCCTGTGGACTGTCATTATGCCAAATATTTGTTCGTGACTTACTGTGTCAACGTAATATCAATAATTACCTTCTAAAAGTTATTTGAAATTTTTTACTATCAACTCCTCAGATGTTGACATCCCATGATTTTATGCTGTTCATTTGAGAAATCTCCCTTTCTGATGCAGCTAAGATGACTTATAGACAGAGATTACAATGATAGCCTTGAACCAAAACCAGTTTCTCAGAACCTTATCAAAATCTTTGATGGATTTTGTAGGCCAGGGCTCCAGAGACTGAACAGTTCAGAGTAATACCTCTGAAACTGGCAGGAAGTGCAGCTTCCCTTGTTCAGTGATATACAGTATTCACAGTATGCAAAGATGCAACTTCTTTGTTTTTTGATCAACATGCAGACATACCATACTACGACGCTTAGGATAACGATCAAAAATCTTTATTGCATAACACTGCTCACATTCCACAGTAGCCCTTGTAACAGATAACACTAGGTTACACTTTGAGCAAACAAATAGTAAAGAACTAGCTAATCTAACATCCAAGATGTGACAAAACAGTTACAATAATAAAAAAGAGACTCCCGCAGAGAAAACTTTGAACAGCTATCATTGACACTTTAATGCACTTTTTAGAGGTGTGCATATGCCAAAGAAATGAACAGCAGTTGTATGTCATAACTTCCTCAAAATCAAAAAGGCATCATTTAAATGTCTCTTGATAAATTAACCCCCAAAATGTTGAATCCCAGAGCCTACATTTACAGCACAATGACATTCAATTGCCTGAATCCCAAGTTGTAAATCAATTTCCCTGATATGAACACAGTTTGTGCATGTGCTGTAGTCAACTCAAACAGGCTAGGGTAGCCACACACTTCAGGAACATTAGGCAGTGCATATAATGGAGAATGTCAAGATTGTCTAATCTAGACTTTAGACACATATCGTGGTAGGAAAGTTCACATTTTGCAGAATATTAACGCATTTACAAAAACAACTTATTTCTAGAATTATGTCTAAACAGCCGATCCCAAATATTTAATATCTGTTCTGCTAATTAACAACACAAAGCAGTAAAATAGGATCTGATGTCCACTCTTAAAACCCAAATAAACCAAATAAGCTGTCAATAAAACGTGTGTGTCAACTACGCAATATCATAAACGTTGTTGACAGTATTGCCATGATTTGAAAAAGTAGTAAACTTACTGACATTATAATTCTCCAACCAATATTTTTGATAACTGAGAGAACTAAGAAGAAATTATTACATAAATAAACCATTACCAAGCTTTCAAATTTAAATTAAGACTAGTATATACACGATACAAATTGTAGAGTATTTAAGTACATTTGCAAAGTTCAAAAATATTTACAAAAATACACATAAACCTACTTTTCTTTCATACAGTATAAAACGTTAAACATACTTTTTGAAAAGTACATTTTAATAACTGAATCACTGTTTCCTTGTAAGTCTTAAAATATAAGCAGAAAAGTAATGCATATATTACAGTATGTACATTATTGGAATATACAATGGAATTCAGCAACAGCCTATTGGAGTGTTAAGGCACAGTAGACCATTTCACAAGAAATTCTTTTTACAAAGAATTTTAGAGAGAATTCAGGTGGTGCAATAGCTGAAAAGCGATCTACCATCTCTTCAAAGCATTGACGATAAATTCCTGAACTATGCAAGCATCCATTATGAAGCTATTTACTATCTAAAATTACTACAATCAAAAAAAAGAGCTGTATCTTTTTTTGGGTGTAGCTCCTCTTATCTGCTCGATAAGTTAATGTACATTCTTGTGCCCATGATATAATAATTTGTTTAACAGTTTTCTATCATAACAAATTGTCATTTTCAGTAATAACGTTGGTTGTAATGTTAAAACACAGGAAGCACTTCCTTTCTCAATAGAACTCATTCAAAAAACAACTGATATGAAAAAACAGTGTGTGGTTCCAGCTTTGGCTCACACGGGTGTGTGTCTGGACCCTGGCAATGTTCGTTAGCCAAAGTTGTTGTTTTTGAGCTCAAAGCGGCTGTACGCTTTGGGCTTCATCTTGTTATAGTGGTTGACCAGGTCCAGTTTGCTGTGGCCCAGAGTCATCCGCTTCTGGTCGTGGCGGTTCAAGACCCCGCCGATCGGGGGGGGCGGGGGGCTCTGCTTGCTCTCCGGCTCGTTCAGGGACAGGTCCGGACCACCCCAGGCGGCAGGGCTCTGGCTGTGGGGGGGCGACCGTTTCAAAGCGTAGGGGTCTCTCTCTTTTTCTTTACTGGAGGGGAGCAGAAAGAGGTCCGTCAGTTTGTTGAGGAGAGGGTTGGAGCCTTGTTTGCTCTTGAAGCCTGGTTTGCCTGGGTCACCGATGGGGGAGGTGGGCTTGGGACCAGTGGTAGATGAACCAGTGCTGGGACTGGGGCTGTGGTAAGGGTTGGGTTTGTGGTCGTAAATCCCAAACGCCTGGAACTTAGATGTGGCACCTGCCAATCCCGATCGGTGGAAGTCGGCAGTGTTGGACTTGGTCCACTCCACTCCCACTTGCTGGCCGTAGTTGGAGGCCGGGCGCTCCGGAACCGGGGTGTGATGGCTCACTCCGTTAGGGGCCCCCCGGGCACCTGGGGGGCTGGGGTTTTGAAGGGTGGGAGTCAACCTCTCCCTTTCTCTTTCTTCTCGGAGCCGTTCTCTCTCTTCTCCTCCCGATCCTCTTCTTTCGTTCTGGTGGGGGTTGTTGCTCGCCTTCCTGTCATGACCTTGGGTGACCTTGTAGACGGTGTTCATCCTTGGGGCCGCCTTCACGCTGGAAATGCTGTTACTTGATTGGCTGCTGGAGTTGTCTGAACACACCCTTTCCCTTTGCCTACTAAGAAAGGACACACAAAAAAAAAAACATTGTTTTGAGTTTATTCCAACCATTTTCATGACATACACATTGTTCAAAGCAGGAAAAAAAACATACTACACAAGGTCTGGAAGACATACTGTAGTCCCATACCATTTGATGTAAACTATTAAAACAAAGTGGCATAGTGGGCGAAAAAAAAGAAAAGAATGCATACACATTTATTAGGAGTGAAAAAACCTCCCTGAACTGGTCATATCATCATTACCTGTCGGAGAGGAGATCCAAGCCTTGGCCCATGCCAACGCCCATGCCAGGTACCACCATGCTGGGGTACGAGGGGTAGGCGGGTAGCCCCTCGTCATCAGGGTTATGGAAGTAGTCGATGATCTGGGAGTCGGCGTAGAGACAGCGGAACTCTCGGTCAAAGCTGTCCACGATGCGGCCGGAGAAATGCATGACCATGTTGCTGTGGACTTGTGCCGAGAGCCAGGAGAAACTACAACAGGAAACAGGAAATAGAAAACAGGAAGTTATTAACGGTGCTTAGAAGGAGGCAGTGCATTCTGGGCAGAAGTTTAGCAGAATGCTGATATGTATAATCATCTCTACACCTACGGTTTCGTTACACTTTGTCTATTGAGAGTTTAGGAGAATTTCAAACGGTCACGTGTTGCTTACTTTAAAACCGCACGCGCAAGCACAGCATGGATACGTACACATCCAACTACAAAGAGGAAGGGCCAGTTTAACATGTATTAAAATGACCTGTCCTGTGTACATACTCCTAAAGTAAGCAACTGATTAGGTAGTGTACACACAAAGCATCCTGGATTGACTCTTGACTGTTTCCTGGTTAAATGCGGTCACCATAGTGAATCATTGGCCTATTTATTAGTCAGCTTGAGGTGCCAATCACGAGACACAGCGCACTGATGTTTGCACTGCTGTTTAATTCCAATAACGCAAATATGATATTAAAAACATTATGGAATGCCAAGCACATGACAAAAATACTTAGATCCTATCTGCTTCTTTAAATCGACACAAGCTTTACTTCATGTTGAAAATCGTTTTTTACTGTCTTTAAAACTACCTGCTCAGCGTCCATGAGGAAGAGCATGCAAACAAGTCTTTCTAGATAACAGGGGCTCCTTTTCCAGGACTATGTGTCATTGTGAACTGCCCCTGTCAAATAAAGGAACAGCTAAACCTCTGATACTGTTACTAAGAAAACACCGATCAATCTGTCACAAAAGGCAAATGAAATCCAGCGCACCTTCTTTCTAGCGCAAAAATATTTGAAACGTTTCCAACAAAGTTCTTTAGGTCAGATATGATGAGTGATAGTCTTCCATGCACTTTCTAGAAGAGGGTGTTCTCAATTACTGACACACGCAGAGCCTCAGCTTTGAATACTATTTGTATAACCAGACAGACAGCTTTGCCCTGTGCAGCTCACAGAGAGCTGGACAGCAATGTATGCTTGTATAATATCGAGACCAAAAGATAAGGCAGAGACTTCTGCTAGTTTGGTAAAATGCAAATGTCAGATGATTATCAGTGATTTGATGCTGAGTTTGTACCTCTCTGACATCTATCAGTGGACGCACAGCACAACATCTAAAGCCATAAGCCATTGGTTTCGAGTAGTTTTAAAATCTATCATCTGACAGACTTATGTGTTTCAACATAAATATTGATGAAGTATACGGTTTCGTTAAACTGTTATCACTATTATCACACCAAATACAGTACGTTCACTATAAAAAGTAAACGACAGTTTGAACGCAGGGTAATAGTTTAACGGCCGGTGGTGTTTGTTTGATAGTCAAACGAGATCGAGCTCACTACTACTGTAATCATGGCTGCAATAAAACCATACAGTTATACAAGGGCCTCAAAGTCTGAAGAAGGACGAGCGTGTGTCTTCAAAATAGTAGGAGTACAGCAATGCTACTCTGTTCTTTATTTACTTGACCTTATTATATTTGGCTCTTGTGCCAGTGTGTAACTATAACATTTGGACACTACATGGTGCATTCCTTCAGTAATTATATATGACATAATACTTATTACATTGTAATATCTTTTATGATCTGTTCTTACTGTCAAGCACCTTGTAACCTTGTTTTTGAACGGTTGCATATCCTTAAATTTTATTAGTTATTATTGTCATTCCTGCAATAAAGTAATGAAGTGACGCAGGGAAAGCATCATGAATCGATATGTAATCTACACTGTAGAATTGTTCTTTTATCACAACCATAAAATGAGTTCAGCGGACACAGCCTGTCAAATCAGATAGGAGCTCCTTCGTGTTAGAACAAAGCGAGGGCCTCCTAAAGCCCGGCCCTAAAGTGCAGTATTTATTATTATTATTATTATTATTATTATTATTGTGGGTATTGAAATGGGAGAGGCAACTGCTAAACCGACCTGAAAGGAGAAGCTGTTTGAATATATATATATATATATATATATATATATATATATATATATATAAAAAAAATTTTTAAAAGATACTCGGAGGAGAAAATAGCACAACAAACACTATGCCCGTATGTAAAATAATGGTAAATAATTTTAGAGAAATAGTGTCATTCAGCCTCAAACACCTTCCTAGAAGTGTGACAGTTTAATTGATTTAGCGAATCAAAAGGACCTGGCAAACAAACGTCCATTGAAAATATAGACATGTTATTAAAAGGAAATGAAGCAATTTCCTCCTCAGACAATTTGTCTTGATTGAGCAACCTAATGGCAGGTGCCAAACCTTAACTGCAAACACGGTTAGATCCTACATACATGCTCCCTACCCAAGAATGGCTGAGGAAACACCCGTCTCCTGGAGAAACCAAAGACTGCTGAGGTCATGACAGGCTGGCCAGATTATCATTCAGAATATACTATTCTCTTCCATTCGAGCGCATAGAGACAGCAAAATGTGTGCATGATCTCCTCAACGTCTGTTTTCTGGGCAAAAAGTTACAAGTTCTGATAGGATGATGGAAACGATCTGTTGTGAAAAAGCAGCTGCCTATTTCCTCATGTATCATTCATTTAGTGTGTACACATTGTACTGTGTATGTCATCTTAAGTTGCGTGTTTACGTAAAAAGCAATGGTTTCCAAAAAAGCATGCAGCTCCAAAACAAGCTTCCCACCCTGAAACAGACAGACGCATTTAAAGATCTGAATCATGTGATATTGTATCTACATAGTGCAGACCCTAAACAGCAAAGGACTGCCGTCTCCTTATCAGAGTTACAGTTACACAAACCAGTAAGTAACACTAGCCATGTGTCGCCCATGACAACCAGCCTATAGCATACTACCTGAAACATGGTACAGGCCTATGGTCTAAAATGCCCAACACCCCTTGACCAGATAATATAGTCTGTCCCATGGGGTGTATTTGAAACAGCCTACTTCACATAGTCACGTACTATAGGGGTGTCTTACATTTGGAACAGCCCACTACTGAGGCTGCCAACCGTAATGCACCTGTTGTTTCATGAGCAGTTTTTATTTTGATTCATGTCAACTCCCAAATCTATCGGAGCACACTGTAACGGGAAAAAAGCATTGGAACCACGTCAGGAAAACCACAGGAAGCCACAGAGCAGAGGGGCATCGAGTAGTCATCTTCACTTCTCTGTCTCTCACTCGGTCTCTCACTTGACTTTTATTTTTTCATTTTTTGTTCCTCCGCTCTACTCTTTTTTTCTTCTCTTTTATTTCCCTCTGGTCTCTTTCGTTCTCCACACTAAGCTGTTAAAATCCCCAGGGCTTTCTCAATACTTGGTGTTTGTCTAGGAAGTGCACTGACGCCTACACACACACACACACACACACACACACACACACACACACACACACACACACACAAACACATAACCCACACATAACACGTACATAATGAACTGCAAACACAACTTTCACCAAAATGGAGCAGGAAATCACAAAAACTTTGAGTTCGAACCAACAGAACAATCAACTCTCTGAAAAACAAATCGGAGAGCAAAATGAAGTAATGAAACTGTATAATAAAACAAACACCCCCTTCAGTCAATAAGTAAAGCTGTGTTCCCAAAAAATCCCAGAAGTCCACTCACTCACGTTCAGACAGAAAGTGACTGTTGCAACCGCCCAGTGCTCAGCACAATAGGTCTCTATACCCCGGTAAGAAGCATGCAGCAGTAATGACGGCTATTGCTAAGGTACTTCTTTCCCCTTTTCAAAATACCCCAACTTCTAAGATTAAAAAAAGCATAAAGTAACAGCCAGTCAGTCTAACAGCTACAGGCATAGTACAAACATAGCGCCAGCTTTAGAAGAAAAGGTACAGACTTAAACAAAGAAACTATTTAACACGTTTTAAAATGAAATGTATTTAGATTATGCCTATCTGCCCAACAGAAGTAAGGGAGATGAAAAGCTAGCGAGTAGACCGGTTACTCATCAGGAAAACCCAAAGGCCTGAAAGTAAATCCTCCCTCCACTCCCCTATTCGTAGCAGGTACCACACATGTGTATTACCACACATACTGTATTGTAAATATTGCATTGTACATTTTTTTTTTTTGTTTGTATTTTTTGTAATTGTAATTTATATATTCTGCCTTTAAACAGGGTACTGCTGGAAAAGAGACCTGGACTCAGTCGGGTAACCCTGTATAAATAAAATAAATAAAATAAATAATACTAATAATGATAATGTGTTAGTACAGCTAAAGGCTGAACGCATGCCTCTCGCAGGCCCTCCTTACCTGTATGACCCGGCGATGACCTCCTCACAGTCGATGATCAGGAACTTCTCCTTCACCTGGCCCGTGAACTTCTTGCCGCTCTTGGTGCAGTAGGTGTCTCCGCACACGCTGCGCACACGCATGTGCTGCACACAGAAATCACACACACAGATTTACACACAAGTTACACAGATATCAAAGATAACTGTGATGTAAAACAGAGAAGTGTCAGAATCTTATCTTTGAAATGTTTCCTGGAGCAGGCAGGTGTGACATGTTAGACCAGCGATGAGGATTTTGAATTGGCTGGATGCGATATTTAGTCGCATCAATCAACTCCTTTTGGAACAGTTATGTAACCTCCCTCCTTGCATGTCTGGGGATTCCAACCTGCCCCTCCCTGTCCTCCAGTCTGTACGACCCGCCATGCCAAAACACACTCCCCCAATGATGCCATACACTCACACTACAAACACACACACACACACACACACACACACACACACACACACACACACACACACACACACACACACACACACACACACACACACACACACACACACACACACACACACACTTCCCCTCTCTCTCTCTCTCTCTCTCTCTCTCCCTCTCTCCACATTGTCCACTCACAGTACCCAAACATATGGCAACACACACATTAGCCACAAACTTATAGACCCCCCCCCTCCACAGTGTCCACTTACACCCAGGTGTGAGTTTTGGATGTCCAGGTTGCGGCACATTTCCACAAAGTAGCTGGCGCTCTTCTCGTCTAGGAGGATGTACACGGGGACCCTGCGTTTGTTTGCTGCCTCCATCAGGTCGCAGAGCAGGTCCACATCTGTGAATATGTCCATCACCAACGCTATCACCTACACACACACACACACACACACACACACACACAGACACACACACACACACACACACACACACACACACACACACACACACACACATTAAATGAAATACAACTATTTTCTAATGGGCTTCAATCTGTCTAATTAATCGATGTCTACATGGGCAAATAGATTAACAACACTAAGAATTAGCCCATAAATATAATTATACATTTCTGTCTTTACCTACATGAAATGATAGTAATTCTACAGAAAAAAAGTATTTTGTTATGGGTACATCTATTATATGTCTAAGAGGTGTTCAAGTGTAGCAAAGAAAACAATTATAGCTCCCATTACGATACCAATAATGAACAAAGAAGCATTTGATATATTACTAATAGTAATTTATTATTAAGTAGGGTCCCTAAGGTCAAAAGGTGAATGGCCTAAAGTTAGATCATGACTAGGCCATGTTAGGCCATGACTAGATCTAGTCATGCTACTTCAGAAACCTCCCCATGCGTGAAGCAGTGGGTACGTTGATCAAACACGGGCATGTTCGAACATGACGTAAGGCTTTACAAGTTTGTTTATACGGCAAATTAACCGAATAACACCCGTGCCATTCGAACACAGTCAGGTTGAAGACGCGACACCCTATTTCGCTAGTCCACTGATCTCACTGAAAGTTGATGGGCTTACATTTGCTTTGGTATCAGCGGATCGATTTGCAAGGTGCACCATATTTACATAACAATTACAGCTATATTAAGACACTGGTACGTTCTTTTCACAGCACATAGACTAGAAAAACAAAACACTAACCAAACTAGGCCAACTCAAACTGTTTGTTGTTTACAGTCAGTCTATAAAGATAATTTAAACACAAGTTATGCCATAACTATAATGGTGAACTTCACCAAGTGAGTCTGGACCTTACCTTCTTGGCTTTACTAATAAGGGACCTGATGAGGTCTTTGACATTGTGAGACTTGTCCCTTTGGAAATATATCTGCGTCTCAGAAGGTCCATATCTCGGTGGGTTCTCCGGCCATCCCAGCTCAAGCATGGGGGGCTCCTCGTCTGACATCATGGGGAAGTAGGTGCCGGAGGTCATTTCCGATACCGTGTCCTCCCCAAAGTCGTTGCCATTGGAGCTGGTACTGTCCAAGCTGCTGTTTTTGGCCACATTCTCAGTTATATACCGAATTTCAAGTGGCGAGAGAAAGTTTAGCTCTCTTTCCTCGTTCAGAACTCGCTTGTATTCCTTTTCACCGGATTCCAAAAGAGCGTCCGTTGCCAATCGTGCAGCCTCATTGTGGCTGAGTTCGAGCGTCGATCCCTGTCGCCACGGGTTCTTTACCTCTTCCAAACGGGTTGCAAGCTTCCCCAGGGCCTTTCGCCCAGAGTTCTGTGGGGGGCGCAGGGCGTCTGAATTTAACATAGTGCCGTTGTCAGCACAAAGTTACCTGCAAAAATGTATCGGCTTGGTCCCCTATCGACTGTCGCGTTGTAAAAAGTCGTAAACTAAACAGAACAATAATTCGTTTCCGGAGTAAAAGCGATTAATCGGAGAAAGTCTCTAGTCCTTGCTCATGGCAGCAGCTTGTATTCCCCCGAGTCTTTCACACAAGATAGCACCACTGAATGTCTCTCGCCAGCAACTCACCTGTTGCTACCTGCTCTGTCGTGGTCTCCAACGTGAAGTGACTCCTCCTCCTCCTCCTCCTCCTCCACCCCCCGCCTTTATCTCTCTTTCTATTCACATGATGTGAAATGTAAAACCTCTTCTGTCATCCCAAGAGAGGAGTGCGCCTCTCCATGGCAGGACGGAAAAAGAAGGAGAAAGCTTTCACTCACAGAGCGCAATTGATATCTAAAATACTTGTATTTTTCTCTTTCGAGCTCCCACCTCTCTCCTCTCTCCTCGTGCTTTCAAAGGAGGATAAAGTGATTAGTAAGCGGCAAATACGATTACCATTATGGAGCTGTTATGTATTGTAGCTCTGTAGTACACACAACAACAAATGTTATCAAATCCCATGGTCATAAACCCTAAAATATTCTGTAAAAGTCACATACAAATCATACTCAAGGTACTTTGTATGACTTATAATTTGTATGC
>JAPMUY010008127.1:30000-57500 GCA_026901105.3 Galaxias olidus
ACGAGTCATACGTAACTACACACAAAGGCTGGTGGCCACTGATGGTAAACAGAGAGGGTTCAAAGTGGACACTCAAAGTGAAAGGCTTTGACCTTGGCACTGTCATCAAGCACTTTGACAACACTGCACTATGATCAGATGTCATTACTTAGGAGTTTTTAGATGTAACAATGTATCTCTCCGTGTTCTGAAGCACACCTGATATCAGATCACGTGGTGTGTGTGCACTTTGTGTTTTCTGACTCTCTGACTGTCTGCCATCGCTTCTAGTCCAACCTGTCTGCAGGATCATTAACTAGGTCACACTAAAGAAGCGGCGTCTTTCAAATGCAGCAGGCATTATATCAGGTCCAAACCAGTTATTGATTGACTGAAAACAGCTACCAAAACATGAGGTCGAAGAAGCTGTCTATAACCGTCTGAGACGCAGTGTAATTTCCCGACCTCTGACCTTTCTGACTTGGTCTTCCACCGATTAAGCAGTTCTGCCACTTCATACGACTCCCTTTGTGCCCCGTGCAAAAAGAAGAAAGAGAATAAAAAGGGTATGAGCACAAAGAAAAGAAAATGGGTGTCTGAAGTGCGTGTGTATGGTATAGTCATTGTGACTTGCGGAGACACAGCACCTCGGTCTGACCTTTACTGTGACAGTCTGTGGCCTGTCGCGAGCCCGCGGACATTTACACAGCGACTGCACGGAGCAGAGTGGAGAGGAGCGGACATGTATGGACTTGAGCAACAGAGGAAAGAGTGGAGGGGGTTTGAGCAGACGACGTATGTATGTATGGCGAAGGTGAGAATGTTAGAGTGCAATAGGCAAGGTACACTTATAAGAATAGTTAATTAGAATGGAGTAAACTGAAAAAATAATAGGATAAAGTATAGAAAGTGGCTGAAAAAGGATTCTAATAGCACACCCAACATACGTGAAACAACACATTCCCACACCCATGACCGGCAGTCACACGGCATATGTGCAGTCCTGTGGGACAAAGGCAGGGAAAGGTTGCGTCACAGTTTCAAGGCTTTGCATTCAAGGCTTTTCCAGTGTGAAACCGCAGAAGACGGACGGACAGTCTTAACATGTGTAAATGTCTTGTGACACTGACACACAGAGACACACACACGCAAAGGGGCTACTTGGCATTTCGCCGGGACTTCAGCACTGAACAAAACAGCGCTTAGCGAAAGGTTAAGAGACAGCTGCACAGAGCTGCAGGGGAAGATGCAGGCGTTTTTGCACATCAGTAGCAAATCGCTCCACACTGAACAGGTATTTGATTCATCTGTGACAGCACAGTATGGGTTAGCCCTGTGGGAGAAGGGCCCGCGTGTGTCCGAAGGTGAGGGTGGCGTGGTTGTCACGAGTACTTCTGTGCCTGTTTGTCAACCAACCGATGCTTTCTTACCTGTTTCAGTGTCGATGTGCAGTGGGTTTTTAGAGAGACACCAGACAGCGTGAGACAGAGAGAATATTGATATCAGTTTGTGTTTTGACAGGCTGTGGAGAGAGAGAGAGAGAGAGAGAGAGAGAGAGAGAGAGAGTGTGTGTGTGTATAGTCAGGGTCAAGTTATCGTGGTTTAATATGCAAACACCTGGTGAGAGGCTAGCCGGATCATTTTACGCCACAGGATGAGACGTAGTCAATGCATGTCTCGGTTCTGTAATGAAGTGCATGGAGAGACACACACACACACACACACACACACACACACACAGTCTCTCACTGTGTTTATTGTAGCATTTTATCTTGGTCCTTTAACAGAGCAGTGGCTGATTCTATTCCAATATGTCCATGATTTAGGGTAATATACTTGCATATTTACCACTTACTTAAGGTGATAAAGCTGCTTATGCTAGTTACCTCAGATCATGTTGATTTTGCACTTTAAAACATGGATTCAGAACACAATGTTTTTCTGTATGCAACACAGAAGTGATTACCCTACTGGTCCTCTACCACACCACAACGTTAAGGCACTCATGAATGCACCCAACCCACAATCAAGATCATTCATGTCCAGTTGCACATGCCAACCATATTCCTCGTTCTGTAATAGTAGGTGTACCGGAACAAGACCAATCAGTAGATCCTTTTCCCAAGAGAAAGGGAATGATTGGCCAGACCCAAGAGACAGGAACAGGAACAAGAACGGATAAACTGGGGTTAGGCAGTCATTTCCTTTACAAAACGTTTGAGAGGTGGTCAAAAGCAAAACTTCGAAATGTAACCATTTTAATAAAACACATGTCCTCAAAAGGCTGCCATCATGATTTTGGAAAGTGGAGTCTGCTGCCCTCTGATGGCCAGGTGGGGAACTGTAATCTCATTTGAAAGAAAAGAGGATACCTATTGACATTGACATGAACATAGCAACACTGTTCAATGCCCCAGAGGGCCCCTGAGGCAGTTTCTGGTTTAGGATTGGCCTTCTGGCTGAAAAACAGCAAACTCCGCAAATGCTGCAGCTGTCTGTTACACCGCAAGGCCTGGGCTAGGAGGAGTTACGGGCAGCAACATTTTAATTTTCTGTTCAAAACAAAGGCTGTTTGCATGAAATATCGTGACACTACTGGTTTTGAGCTGCCAATAAATTAACCTGGAATAGGATCACTACTCATGTTCTGTTTACAGCCTTAGGGGCAAGAAGACTGGCGGCCTCTAGTGGCTAATTACAGCATTAACAATAAAAATATAATAATTTAACAATATTGCCTGCTTTTACAAAATGGTCTCAGATTACACAGCAGCTGGGGCTTCTCTGTCAAGCTAACACACATGTATAATTATGTTACTTCTGATAAATCCCAGTAGCCACCACAGACAGACTAAGATTTGTCGTTCTATTGCATGTTTTACAGAGCTCTATGTTCCACACATGACAAAACAATTTACTTTACACTGACTTAAAACAACCAGTTTGAAGGCCTTATAAAGTACCTAGATTACTTCCTTTAGTAATTGGAGAAAGAAAACCTGCATATTATATATCCAGAGAACATTTTATTATTTCAGTTTTTAAAACAAAAAGCCTTACAGTTAATACAGTGACCCAAGTCCTGAGGCTTTGACAGTAGTGTTTTCCTGTAGCGTTCTGAGAGGAGCAGGGCAGAAGAGGACAGCAACACAGCACAGCCATATCATCAAAAGAGTTCCAACTGCGACAGACTCCATTTACCAGCTCTCGGAACTACGTCTGTTGCCAGGCAACTTTAGAGCTTCGTTTTGGCAATTCTACTGGAACACTATCAGATCGGCTTCCGGCGACTCTGTCGATGTTGAAACTCTTTTAACATACCACTCTAGTAGAGAAGAGCGTGTTACGTTATATGAACATATAAGGCTATAATCTTATTCATAAATAGGTATGGCATTCAGAAAAAGATACACAAATATAAATACTGAAACAAACATTTTTATTCTACTTTTCTCGTTCGGTTTTGAGAACAGGAAGTGTTGTTGTTGGGATTACAGGGGTTACAGGAAGTGGAAGGAGCTTTGGCGGCTCTCAGAACGCACAGGAGACGGTGATGAACGGAGTTCTCAGTCTTGACAGTTGGTTGGTTGACTGGGAAGAAGCCGTTGAGAAGTGTGTTGTTGGTCTGTTTGTTAGCTTGCTCATTCTGATTGGTGCGTGTGTGTGTGACTTTAACTCTCACGCAGTAAGCACCAACGCCAACTCAAGATTTACTTTTCCTTAACGTCATACTTTTGTGTGTGTGTGTGCGCGTGTAAGAGTGAGTAGATCAAGAACAATTAACCTCAGTAGGCTATCCTGGCTACCATAGAGGGGTATCCATACAGATATCTCAGAGGGGTGTATGCCACAGCCACATGACTCCTACATGGACGTCGATACCAAGAGAAGGAGGGAAAGAGAACACGAAGGCGTAAAAGAAATCAGAAAGTGTCTGTCAGCCCATCGTTACTGAAGAAAGAGAGTCAGAGGAGGGAGGAGGGGAACGAAAGGGTGAAGGAAAGAGGAGAAGCTCAGAGTCCTGTGTCGTTGTAGGTAGGGGAGGGGACTTTAAGGATGCTCTGGGCGTTCTCCTCTATTAGGGGGCGCCATTTCACCTCGCCCGTCAGCAGCAGGTCATCGCCATCCAGCGCCTCGATGAACTGCATCTGTGTCGACGACAGAGACGCTGGTCAAAACAAAAATGTTAACGGCCTTTCCCCCTCAAACAAAGATCCAGGACAGGAAACGAAAACTGACACCACTGACAAGAAGGTTTGTTTTCACCAAGAAAATGGAAGATGGTTTCCTTTCCTCTTCAAGAAACCACAAACTAACATGTGTACCTTCAATATGTCAAGACAAAATTCTTAAGTGAGGAAAATACCTAGATGAACTGAACATGTGCTTACTGTAAAATACTCAACATGGAAAATAAAGAGCCATACTGCTCTATATGCGTGTGTAATATTAAATTAATTAACTACTTGGTGACTAAATAACCCTGTGTTCTTCCTCTCCTGTACAGTGCAGTCAACCACAGTGGATGTACGTGCATAGTGCACTACACCCCTGTATACCTAGCATGTTTATTTGACTCTGTCACCCCACGGGGGTGTGTGTGTGTGTCGCGAGAGAGACGACACACGCACGTGCACAACGCTCGACTCCACCTGGAAATCCTTAGTGCTTACTTACAAAAGGACCAAACCTAGTGATTGACAAAAAGCATGGAAGTGCATGCAAACACACACGCCCCCGCCCACACAAACATGACCTCTGGGGTCTGTTGACACGACCGTGTCATTCGTTTGTGGACTGACGTCAGTGTTTCCCTGTCAAAGTGTGCGAGACCTCTGGCACAGCTTTGCAAATGTTTGTGGCACGCACACAAACGTGCTAATATGCGAATGCACACACGCTCAAGAACACTCTGAACACTGATTGACTTGGACATACATCCACAAACAGAAAAGGCCCGGTCAAATGGCAGTGCATGTGTGTTTGTGTAGGTATTTGTGAGTCTAACCCATGTAGCCTGTTTATCCCTGCGGTGTGTGGCCCTACTGGTTGTGTTTGAGCTGGGGATGGTTCAGGTACTGGGGAGCTGGAGTTAGACTGGTCCTTACTGGTTGTGTTTGAGCTGGGGATGGTTCAGGTACTGGGGAGCTGGAGTTAGACTGGTCCTTACTGGTTGTGTTTGAGCTGGGGATGGTTCAGGTACTGGGGAGCTGGAGTTAGACTGGTCCTTACTGGTTGTGTTTGGGCTTGTTTAGGTACTGGACGTAGGGGACAGAGTTAGTCTAGCGCTTACTGGTTGTGTTTGGGCTTGTTTAGGTACTGGACGTAGGGGACAGAGTTAGTCTAGCGCTTACTGGTTGTGTTTGGGCTTGTTTAGGTACTGGACGTAGGGGACAGAGTTAGTCTAGCGCTTACTGGTTGTGTTTGGGCTTGTTTAGGTACTGGACGTAGGGGACAGAGTTAGTCTAGCGCTTACTGGTTGTGTTTGGGCTTGTTTAGGTACTGGACGTAGGGGACAGAGTTAGTCTAGCGCTTACTGGTTGTGTTTGGGCTTGTTTAGGTACTGGACGTAGGGGACAGAGTTAGTCTAGCCTTACTGGTTGTGTTTGGGCTTGTTTAGGTACTGGACGTAGGGGACAGAGTTAGTCTAGCGCTTACTGGTTGTGTTTGGGTATGTTTAGGTAGCCCTTACAGGCTGGGGCTGGTTTAGAAACGAGGTGTGGGGGCCTGTTAGTCTCGCTAGCTAACTAGCGTACTGGATAGTGCTGGGGCTGGGGCCCTGCTGTAGTGGAGAGAGGGAAGGGGGAGACCGGGGTTAGCCGTACCTGTTTGCGTACGTACTCCACCATGAGCTCCAGCTGGGCCGGGTCCTCACACTGCCGGTTGAAGATGTTTCTCCACAACGCCGCCGCCAACACACTGTCGTCAGACAGGACTCCCTGGAGAGAGAGAGAGAGAGAGAGAGAGAGAGACGCGCGTGTGTTTTAAATTGTGGGTGTGTACATCTATCTTGGCAACACCTTTAAAAAACCCGATAGAGGAAATTCATTTTTTGAATGTGCAGCATTTGGTTTTAGGTCATGCCATTTGGGCCAATTAAAACATTTCATACAGGAAGGGGGACGTGCAGTTACCTCATCATATCCAAATATAGCCGCATAGAAGGTCTCTGTCATAGCCCTCATACTTTCCTTCCTGTGGACAGCATCGATCTGTGGGAGGGGGAGAGACGGAGAGGTGCAGGCACAGAGGGAGGGAGTGAGGAAAAAAAAGAAGAGAGAGAAGATGGAAGGAGTCAGGAGAGAAGGAGAGAGATCAAAGAAGGATGAAGCACAGAGAGCAGAAGAGAGATGTCAACTACTGATAGACATTCTCAGTTCCATGTCCACCTGACTAAGGACCAGTGTGCACTTTGTGGCTAGGCGGGAGGAGGAGGAGGCAGGCAGGCAGGCAGGCAGGCTGGCTGGCTGGCTGGCTGGCTGGCTGGCTGGCTGGCTGGCTGGCTGCGACGCGTGTTTGCCATTGGAGAGAATGACCAGCGTTTTCACTACTCCTTAGCCTGATTTGCGTGTAACCTGAGAACTGCATCAGTGCGTTGTGTGTGTGTGTGTGTGTGTGTGTGTTTGACAGCGAGAGGGAACGTTTGTGAGCGGTAAAAGGCGCAAACACCCCTACGAGCGGGGCCTGATTAAGAAGAGCTAGGTTGTGAACAGGGTTTTTAACAGTTACACACAAACGGTTAAGATGTAACAGACACCAGAGGAATGCATGCCCTGAAAACCATACTTTCATAAGTGGGCAAAGTCTGAGTTTACTCCAAGGACTGGGGGCCGAATATAAATAAAATCACAAGATCCTATGAAGTCATCCCTAGGTTGTTGTGGCCATAGATACGGTTGGCAGGGCCAGGGTCAAAGTTGACTAGGCGTGTCAAGTAGTATGATGATGGGTGCTGCAATGGCTACGGCTGGCAGTGCCAGGGCCACTTGTGGCTTGACGTGGCCTCAAGGCGAATGATCTCCTTTGAGTTTCTCCGTGGTGACAGCCCAAGAGCTGTCCGTCACGCGCTAGACACGGTTGATGTTGTTAATCCAGGGCGTCAACGACTCCGATTTGTGTACATGAATGACGAATGACGCATGCCTGTCTGCCCGCCTGCCTGCCTGCCTGTCTGCCTGCCTGTCTGTCTGTCTGTCTGTCTGTCTGTCTGCGAGTGATTCTAACGCAGTCCCTTCGTTGCCAATGCCCTTATAAGGACACGTCCGGTGCCCTGCGCTTTTGGCCCGTCGCAGGCCTCCCATGGTCACTGGAGATCTGGGTTTTAAACCACAGGGCTCACTGAGGCTTGGTAAGACAGTTAGTCTACCAGACGGCCCGACACAGGCTAAGCTCGGAGCCCAAATGCTGTGAAGGGCTGGAAGGGTGAGAGAGAGAGAGAGAGAGAGAGAGAGAGAGAGAGAGAGAAAGAGAGAGAGAGTGACACAGAGAGACAGAGAGAGAGAGAGAGAGAGAGAGGGTCCTGACGGCGGGCCAACTGTGTGTACGTGTTGACACGGTCGTTTCTGCTCCAGCTGGTCTGAGCTGGTTGCCACGGTGTGCTCCAGAGGGTGTGGGGAACTGGTTCAGACGAAAATGTGCTCCCCATGCAGACAGACAGGCTCCAGTCAGAGCCTCTTCAGGTGCAGACAGACAGGCTCCAGACAGAGCCTCTTCAGGTGCAGACAGACAGGCTCCAGACAGAGCCTCTTCAGGTGCAGACAGACAGGCTCCAGACAGAGCCTCTTCAGGTGCAGACAGACAGGCTCCAGTCAGAGCCTCTTCAGGTGCAGACAGACAGGCTCCAGCCAGTGCAGACAGACAGGCTCCAGCCAGAGCCTCTTCAGGTGCAGACAGACAGGCTCCAGCCAGGTGCAGACAGACAGGCTCCAGCTAGTGCCTCTTCAGGTGCAGACAGACAGGCTCCAGCCAGTGCCTCTTCAGGTGCAGACAGACAGGCTCCAGCCAGAGCCTCTTCAGGTGCAGACAGACAGGCTCCAGCCAGGTGCAGACAGACAGGCTCCAGCCAGAGCCTCTTCAGGTGCAGACAGACAGGCTCCAGCCAGGTGCAGACAGACAGGCTCCAGCCAGGTGCAGACAGACAGGCTCCAGCCAGAGCCTCTTCAGGTGCAGACAGACAGGCTCCAGCCAGGTGCAGACAGACAGGCTCCAGCCAGGTGCAGACAGACAGGCTCCAGCCAGGTGCAGACAGACAGGCTCCAGCCAGTGTCTCTTCAGGTGCAGACAGAAGCAGTGGAACCCACTAACAGGTGGAGGGAAACAATGGCGAGGTGTTCCTGTAACCCACCTCGGCAACGCATGTGCCGTCGCCTTGTTTTGATCTCTCGACGCGGACGCACACGCACACGCACGCGCACGCACACACGCACACGCACACACACACGCGCCTCACCCCCATGATCTTGCTCCTCTGTTCCACGTCTTCCCACATGGAGTGGACGATGTAGCGACACATGTACTTCCCCTCTCGGCCCTCCTGACGTATCCGCACCAGGCACATCCTGACCAGGAGCCACCCCGGAGGGAAGGGGGAGATGGAGAGAGCAGACGGGACAGCGGGAAGATAGACGAGGGAACGGGGGGGGTGAGAACATTGAAAAGTGAGACGGGGGGGGGGTGAGAACATTGAATTGAAAAGTGAGACACCATAAGATGTCTATGACTTGGCTTGATCTCTGTACGGGACACCAGGCCTAAAAGTAATCCAGTCTGGTGACGGTCCTGGGTGTTCCCGGGGCTAGTGGACTGGACTCACCACACGTGGAGCTGTGCCACCAGGAACCAGGAGTTGAGCGTGTCGGGAAGGGAACATTCTGGAGAGAGAGAGACAGAGAGAGACAGAGAGGGAGAGAGGGAGAGAGAAGGAGAGAGAAAGAGAGACTCCGTAAAAAGACAGATCTGTTAACAGGCATCCAAGCAGCTAAGACAGCTATTGAAAACGAATGATCTCAGCGCTGTTGCTGGGAAACTAAAGCTAAAATCTGCATTGGGGAAAGGTTCTAGTTGTGTTCAGTGGGGCATGTGTGCCAGGTAGTAAAGTACTACGCTAACGGGTCAGGACAGTGGTGAGCCAGACAGGTCCATTTGGGCCATTACCAGTACCAACTCTAGACACAGTACATAGCTCGGTGTGTGTGTGTGTGTGTGTTTGGTGCAAGTCAACACAGAGCAGAATATTAGCACCGGTACCGACCCACTCCAGGTGTGTTGTGTGAAACAGAAAGGGACGCTGGACCGACACCAGCACCAACACTTCAGAGTGACATTTCAGGTTGGACCAGGCGGGAGTGGAGCCCATGGCAGCGGCTCTGGAGCTTTGGCAGGGCAGCTTGCTGACTACGGCTTGCCTCAAAGACCTGGACCTGGATCAGGACCAGGGGGGGGAGGGGTCCAGCAGACCGGCGGGTTCTTTCGCTGGGGCTAGGTTGACGACGGGAACCACTAACGCATCACTCAAGCTACTTGGCATTGAGTGAAAAGTCCAAAAAAGACACGACGACAACCACAACTATGTGGCAACAACCATTTAGATCCAGAGAGTTAGCCAGGTATGCGGGCCAAGGCCCAGAGAGCTACGCTGAAAGCATATTACATTTAGATTCAGAGAGTTAGCCAGGTATGCAGGCCAAGGCCCAGAGACCTACGCTGAAAGCATATTACATTTAGATCCAGAGCGTTAGCTAGGTATGCAGGCCAAGGCCCAGAGAGTTACGCTGAAAGCATATTACATTTAGATCCAGAGCGTTAGCCAGGTATAAGGGCCAAGGCCCAGAGAGCTACGCTGAAAGCCGATTAGCGAAGCGGTTGTCATTGTACACTGCCTGCAAATGTTTGTCATTTACGTACAGTACTGTGTAAATGTTTTAGGCAGGTCTGAAGTCTTTAAAGTTGGGAAAAAAATATATATAAATGTTTATTTTTTATTTTTTATCAATTCATAAAATATAAAGTGAGGGAGAAGCAAATCTGTATCAAATCAACATTTGGTGTGACCACCTTCCGCCTTCCAAACAGCATCCCATGCCTAAAACCTATGCACAGTACTGTATGTGAAACAATATTGTTTCACTTCATTTATTCAATCACTGAACAAGACACTTGCAATAGAACGGAAACTAAATTGTATTTTTGAGTGACAGCATGTCCAGCTTTCGCAAGCAGCATTTTAAGAAGTGCTTTGCATTTCCTTTTAAATAAGCAGCAGAGGTGTGCATGATCCATTAAATCTGCTCTGGAGTGGCAAAAAACTATTACCTCAACTGTGTGTCTGACTGAGAAAGTGTCAGAGTGGTACTGCCAAAGCTTATTAAAAAAAACAAGATGATGTACTTTGAGCAGTTTCAAGCACACTCTGCTGAAAGCAGACAGGCTAGGTGAAAAGGGATTCTTGGTCTGACTCCGTTTTACCTCGAGATATAAATCCTACTTTCACCTCAGAGGACCTACATCCTTTCTGATTGGTCCTGCTGAACTTTAGACCAATGAGATTAGAGAGCGCTTACTTTCAAAGAACTCATCATAGTTGATTCTCTCTACACAGCATGTGTACATCCGTAAGGCTGCAATCTTGATTTTCTGCAACAAGAAACGAAAATGGACCATATTACAAAAAGGAAGGCAGTTCCGATTTTCAGAAGCAAGACAAATGGCAGAGAATAAAACACAATTATTAGTAAAGTATAAAACAATAGTATCACATTTGGGCATGGCAATAATTGAGTTTGATCTTTTTTTTTGTTATTATTCAGTTGAGATAAAGCCATTATTTTGATTCTACTACCCTTTAGTGATACAATGACTTCTGAAACACTGAGCAGAGATCAGTGAGGTCCAGTAATGGGTAAGGAGCAGGTCTATTGTACCCCCTTGCACAATCAAAGCTAATAACCTTACAATATTTGGCTCACAAATTGTTTATGAACATAGACTTATTTATAAAAACGTTTCTTATGAACAGTTGGTGGCTGGCACATTAACCCTGGGATAAGGCACTGTCGTGTTGCTGTTCCTTTGAACTAGGGGAGAGGGCGAGGGCATTCCAAACTAGCAGCGTGTTGCGATGGCACCCCTGCTGGGAACCAGACACCCCCCACCATGTGACCACCACACACACACACACACACACACCCCGTCCCCCCCCCCGTCCGTCCGTCCATCCGTCAAGATTCCCATACATCGGGGCGACTGCGGGCATGCATGTAGGCCTGTGCGCTGGTGCCCTTTGCTCCACATTCCTCTCCCCCATGGGCAGTGTCTACTGGCCTCGCTTCAACCCCTCAGAATGTATGGTGGGTGGGGGGGAGGGGGTCACTCTAGAAGCTGTTTGATGGAGTCTAGCATGGCGCTAACCAGGCTTAGTACCCGTGTCACAAGCCGTTTACCCAGAAGTGAACCCTAACCGAGCCTGGCACTGCTCCACCCAACAAGCGTTAGGACTCTCCATGACAATCCCTTTTAACGGTCAGCCACAGACAGATCAACACAACGCACCACTGGATTCATGAAGGATTCCGGAACCAGAGAAACTATGACTACAAAAGGTTTTTATAATAGAATGCAGCCTAGATCCTAGATCAATCCTAAGGGGAAAGCTTTCCACTGTACCACAGCACTATGGAGTTGAATAGCAGTGTACCACAGCACTATGGAGTTGAATAGCAGTGTACCACAGCACTATGGAGTTGAATAGCAGGGTACCACAGCACTATGGAGTTGAATAGCAGTGTACCACAGCACTATGGAGTTGAATAGCAGTGTACCACAGCACTATAGAGTTGAATAGCCCAGTACCACAGCACTATGGAGTTGAATAGCAGTGTACCACAGCACTATAGAGTTGAATAGCCCAGTACCACAGCACTATGGAGTTGAATAGCAGTGTACCACAGCACTATAGAGTTGAATAGCCCAGTACCACAGCACTATGGAGTTGAATAGCAGGGTACCACAGCACTATGGAGTTGAATAGCAGTGTACTACAGCACTATGGAGTTGAATAGCAGGGTACCACAGCACTATGGAGTTGAATAGCAGGGTACCACAGCACTATGGAGTTGAATAGCAGTGTACCACAGGACTATGGAGTTGAATAGCAGTGTACCACAGCACTATGGAGTTGAATAGCCCAGTACCACAGCACTATGGAGTTGAATAGCAGTGTACCACCACAGCCTGATATAAAAGAGACTATCACACTTAAGGCTTCGGTACATAACAATCCATTACATGATCAAAACCTGAAAGCAGACGGTTTAGTTAGGTTTTAGTGCAGCAGTATGGTGACATGATGGTCAGGCCTAAAACCAGAGAGAGGCCATGGGTAGAGCAGGGAGTCATGGTGGGGCAGCGCTACTGCTGACTAGGGATGGGCATTTTAGGCCATATCACTCTTCGAATATTATATATATATTATTATACATAACATAATCGATTAACCGAAATAAAAAGATTATATGAAGAAAAAAAATCCCCCCCCTATAGTGCACTTGTGTAGCCTGAAAGGCTTCCGTGATCTGGCCTTCGCTAAATAAACATATTCCTTTTCCAATTTCTGAACATTTCTTACTCTGACACATTTGGACAGATTTTCTTTGATTTCTGAGCGGAGAGTCGGTGCTATAAGGCGCATGTGTTTGTATCGGTGATCCAGCGCACTAGCATAGAACGCTGTCGTACCTTCAGTTGGCGCGCCGCCTGCAACTTTAAACTACTTGATGTGGAAAGCAGGGAAAATGTATCTAATGCATTTAAATTGTGCTTTTTCTTTCTACTTTTTACATATTTCAATGGCATTGGTGTAAACGTTATAAACAGTATGTAATCAAAATTGCTAATGAATAATCTTTCAATTAACTTTAGGCAAAAACATAAATTAATAACTGCAGCTATATTCGAATACCCACATCATTTCGAATAATCGAATATTCGAATAATCATGCCCATCCCTACTGCTGACTCACCCATTTGTTATATTTGAGTGTCCCAGTGAAGCCCATGGCCTCGATGAGCTTGGTGAAGGCTCCGACCTCCTCCTCCGTCGCTGCCTGGGGGGTCTCCTTCACATTAGACAGCTGCAGGGAGGAGGGAAAGGAGAGGGAAGAAGGCAGGGGGACGGCGGGCAGAAAGGCTCGGTCAGCATAGGACATACAATGACAGTGAAATGTACACCCCGTCAACGTGCAACAATAGCAAGGAAAAGACAGGATGATAAATATAAAGAATACATTTTTATTTTTAAATTGAGTACAAGAGCAATACAATTATTGAATAAAGAATAGATGAGAAATAACTGAGTGTGAAAGTATGAATGAATGAGAGAAGAGTTGGGGGGGTTCAATAAAGAAAACAAAAGAAAAAGGCAGAATGCGGAGGGTAAGAGATGGAGGAGGGGGAAGGGAAAAGGGTGAGGAAGAGAGGAAGAGAGGAAGAAGGGATAACAAGACGTGTGTATGAGATGAGAGCTATAAATCACAGGGGAAGTGAGGGTAGAAAGAGAGACAGCTAATCAGTGTGTGGTCTTGATACAGCTATCCACATACACATCACAGCTAGGGGGATATCATGTCAAGGACAAACTGATCCTAAAAATAGGATATGCATATGACCACACACACACACACACACACACACACACACACACACACACACACACACACACACACACTTTGTAGGTGTCTACCCACACATATCCCTGCGTAGAACGAAGCAATTGCAAGGCAATTGTGTTTCATCATTGTAACCTAACGTGGCAATAATTATTATTACACTACTTCTACCAGTAGCTTGTGCATTAAGCGTACGTTCCAAACAAAGAAGTAGGCCTACTATGTTGTGCACACCCAAACATCTGCAGTTCCCCCTGCTTGAACCGGACAGGTGCAGACTCTGCTCCCCAACACGCTGAGCTATTCTGGGATGTGGGGGTTATACATTGGCCCGGAGGGATTTTTACCAATAACACAATAACTGTGAGTGGATCACAAGTTGAATTAATGTGAAATAACACTTAATTGTCGTGTCAGGGATATGGTTTAAAAAAATAAAATAAATGAATACAGCTATTCAGTTTATATTCTGCCCAAATGTAAAAGTAGTAAACCGCACTCCTCATGCATAATGAAAATAAATAAATAAATAAATTTAAGTGATAAAATTACATTACATTATCCCACAAGGTAGGTACCCATGAAAACCCATGAAAACTCCAATAGCCAACCTCTCTCAACCCAAATTCCTTCTGAACGTTAAAACATTGTCACCAAAGTGACCACTTTGTATTATTGCTAATGACCATGTTACGTCTATATCCGGGGTTATATTTTAAACGAGTGTGCATTCGCGCGCGTCTCTTCTCTTACCTGTGAGGATGTTTGCAGTGTCCGGCATGGCGTCAGGGGAGGGGAGCTGCTTCTAGCCATCTGACAGGCTACTAACGCTCTGGTCACATTCACTTCCTGCTCTAACGCCTGGAGGAGATGGAGAAAAAGAGAGGGATGTCAATGGGTAACGCAAATGATATTAAACAGGACCTACTGCTCATAAATAGAGTTTGGGGGCTGTTAGCTTTCTAGTGTATCTGATGCTAGTGACATGGATTTGCGTTTACATAACTTGGCAATTAACTTGGCAATCTGCTGCCAGTTGTGTTATTCCGTGTTACGAATTAGTTTATTTTGAACTACCAAGAAATATGAATTATTTGTAGGCAATGTAATGTTGCGTAATTAAGGCGCAACCCACACTTTTTTGGAAACCTGGGTGCTTAGGCTAACTTAATTAACTTTTTTTTGCCCCTAGAAAATGTACCTGGACCAACTATGAAAGTTAGGCAGTGTGTGTGTAACGTTAGAACAAGTATATCTCACATTAAACAGCATGCTAATCTGATTAACCGCACGGTGTTTTGATTCATGATTGTGGCATCATTCGCCAGGGGAACGGGGCAAAATACAACATTTGTGCACAAACGCATGAAGTCTCAGAATGGTCTACTCGATGCTTTTGAACCTAACCTTGGTCACAAATGTGACCAAAACAAAGCTATGCACATTTTAGTTTAGCATTGGCAAAATTACTTTGATGCATGTCAAAGCTATTAGCTGGCCATGTACATTAGCAAGCTAGCAAGCCTACATGGTCTGATAAATTACCTTTCCGAAGGCTGTTCTGGACGCACTAACATTAATAATGTTTCTGACGGCAGACTGCAAAGGTCGCCGATACATGATTCCGCCAAAAGTCACAATATTTTAATATTGCAACTGACCAGCGAGAATCAGTGTGCTAGGTAGCTAATTGTTTTTACACGTTTTGTAACGTAAGTTCTATTATGTCCCCTCCTCCTCTCCAGCAATGTCAACGGAATCTGTCCCACCGCGAGCTCCGACCGGCTTGAAAATAAACCCCGTTAAGATTCCACAAAATAATATAGGCCTACTTCTTCACTTTGCTGTCAGTTGCAAAAATCATAAACATAGAACATCCTAAATGATAAAATAAAATAAAAATTATTGGTAGGCAAAAATATGAATTTATTCTGCTGCGCTGTGTAAATATTTAAATAGACTAACACACATCAATCGACTACTCATTATCTTCTGGTGTTTTCACATTGACGTTAACTCTAACAGGTACTTACTATTTAGTCCTCTTTTAGCTTAACTTAATTTAAAAGTAATGAAATTTTTTCCATCTCTACACAAACACTGGTAAAATTATAACATATAGTACGGAATTAATTTGTCGCATTAGTATCAAACAAAAACATGACAATATCTAACATAACCTTTTACATTTTAGAGACAAATTCCTTTCATTGGCTATATGTAAACATAGTGTAAAGACCACTTACAGTGCTGTGCAAAAGTATTTTTGCCCCCTTACAGATACTTATTGTTTTTGCACATTTGTCACATTTAAATGTTTAAGATTGTCAAACAAATTTTAATATCAGACAAAGATAACCTAAGTCAATACAAAAAGCTGTTTTTAACGATGATTTCATTTATTAAGGGAAAAAAGCTATCCAAACCAACCCTATGTGAAAAAGTAATCCCCCCCCCCCGCCCCCTTGTTAAATCATGAATTAACTGATATTAACCACAAAGCTGAGTTCAATTTCACTAGCCACACCCAGGCCTGATTACTGCCAGAATTGTAGAATCAAGAAATCACTTAAATAGAACCTGTCTGACAACATGAAGTAGGCTAAAAGATCTCAAAAAGCAACACATCATGCCCCGATCTGAAGAAATTCAAGAACAGATGAGAAACAAAGTCATTGACATAAATCAGTCTGGAAAGGGTTACAAAGCCATTTCTAAGGCTTTGGGACTCCAGCGAACCACGGTGAGAGCCATTATCCACAAATGGAGAAAACATGGAACAGTGGTGAACCTTCCCAGGAGTGGCCGGCCTACCAAAATGACTCCAAGAGCGCATTGATGACTCATCCAGGAGGTCACAAAAGAACCCAGAACAACATCTAAAGCACCGCAGGCCCCACTTGCCTCAGTTAAGGTCAGTGTTCATGATTCAACAATAAGAAAGAGACTGGGCAAACATGGTATCCATGGGAGAGTTCCAAGGCGAAAACCACTGCTGCCCAAAAAGAACTTCAAGGCCCGTCTCACATTTGCCAAAAAACATCTTGATGATCCCCAAGACTTGGGAAAATATTCTGTGGACTGACGAGACAAAAGTGGAACTTTTTGGAAGGTGTGCGTCCCGTTACATCTGGCGTAAAACTAACACAGCATTTCAGGAAAAGAACATCATACCGACAGTCAAACATGGTGGTGGTAGTGTGGTGGTCTGGGGCTGCTTTGCTGCTTCAGAACCTGGGCGACTTGCCGTAATTGATGGAACCATGAATTCTGCTCTCTACCAGAAAATCCTGAAGGAGAATGTCCGGCCATCAGTTCGTGACCTTAAGCTCAAGCGCACTTGGGTTATGCAGCAGGACAATGATCCGAAATGATAAAAACTGCTTTTTGTATTTACTCAGGTTATCTTTGTCTGATATAAGAATTTGTTTGATAATCTGAAACATTTAAGTGACAAATGTGCAAAAACTAAGTATTTGTAAGGGAGCAAATACTTTTGCACAGCACTGTATTTGTCAGTAATGTCACAACTATGATAAAAATCTCTTCATTGACACGTTTGTGTCATCTCTACTTTGTCCACTAGAGTGTAGTAGTCATGGGAATTCCGCTCATTTTTAATAAACCGAATCATTTGGTTCAGCTCAGCAATAAGAGCCGGCTTTTTCGGCTCCCAAACGGCTTTTCATTTAGTTCCACTTCTGGCTTTTGTAATTCAGCCACATTTAGCGATGTTTTGACCCTATGATGTGTGACGTATATCACTTACATTATTCAATGTCACTTTACCAAACATTATGATGGACAGCATATCCTAATTTTACATTGATTTGTACAAAAACCTGAAATAACGTAAAAACATCATACACTAGGCCATTACACATGTGTATTGATTGAACATTTTATTTCAACCGCTATCCAAAAGACAAACCATTCCAAACAAATTTCACACTCAAATCAGAACACCGTGTGCCATATAACAAATAACAAATAGATCTCAATGTGCAAAACAGCAGCATCCAATAGTAAGTGAAACACTGTCTTTAGGATAGATTGGCATTAAGGAAAACTAAACTTAGAGGGGCTGATCCTGTTTCATCTCTCTGTTATTATGTGCCCTGTTTTTGAGAAGATTCATTCTGATGTTGGGACTGATGTTGCCACAATGCACTGCACTCTCTCTGCATTCACCTTCACAAGTCGTAGAGGCGCACTAATTAAATCAATGCTGCACAGATTTAATAATTTGAATAGAATTCAGACAACGTTTCATAAAAGTGCGTATCAGATGTGAGTTAAATAAAAAATCTTGCCGACTCGTTCACGAACGACACATCACTGGAGTGTAGGCCAAGAAAAGCATTGTTGAAAGGAAGATGTTGCAGTTTGTTATTTAATCATGTGTCCTATATTTGTATGTTACTCATATAGAATACCTGATTTACTAAATTAATTAATCAATAAACGTCTACATACATGAAAGAACAAATGGAAATTTGAGGTTGATATTTTTCCTAGCTCTAAGGCTACGAAGCATAGCTGTCTACTGCTCTTTCAAACGCATCACTCATGCTTTTTTCTTTTACACAAGTCCAACAATCACTACAAACACTGTATGTATGTATGTGTGTGTATATATATATATATATATATATGTGTGCGTGTGTATGTATAATTGATGTTCCCTGCCTCAATACCTTTTGTCTGTCTTATGTTTATTGAATTTCAAATGTTATATTGTACCATTTTTTGTTTAAAGTTGTATGTATCATTCAATATTCAATGCAATATACAGTCACCTTGGGTGTCTAGAAAGGCGCCTATATAATAAATGTATTTGTTATTTATTTAATTTCACTGGTATTGGTATCGAGTACAAAATGTATGGTATTGTGACATTCCTATATGTAACTCAACCCACACAAGGCAGTAGGGTGACTTTAAAGCGGGGATGTTTTCACAGTGGGGCAAGACTTAGTTTGTGTTTTAGATGTCTCTGCCTCCATCTTTAATTCGTCTTTAAACTTGTATGGCATGGACCAGGGCGTTTGTGTGTGTATCTTTGCGTGTTTGTCTATCTGTGGTAACGCTAGGTGAGAAGTTTTCCCTCCTTCAGTTTGTTAGGGTTTGAGTTTCTCTCTCTCTCTCTCTCTCTCTCACACAAGTCAAACTCAGGAAGGAGTGTGTCCCAATGGTGACATAATGGTCTGTGTGAGGTTCGGGGCACAGACACCGTGGTTTGTAGTTGGGAAACGCCCTTGAAACTTCCCAAACACACACCAGAGCTGTGTTGCTGGAGTTGGTGTTGTTTTTGTTCAGGTCGCAAAGCATGCTCTGCTGCAACCCAGCTCTCCGTACGCCACTCTCCCTCTGAAACAAAGCCGACAGCCTTACATAGCATTCCTCCAACTTATCAACAGATTGAACTCAGCTTGGTTGATTAGGGATCCTGCCAGAAGAATGCCTCACCACCACGGCCCTGCAGCGCCCTCTACTGGACAGATGCTGTCACAACCCTCAGTCTTAAGGCCCAACCTGTCACAACCCTCACAGTCTTTAACTCTCCCTCCTCATGGTGAATGTCGTGGGGGGGGAACAGGCATTACGTCATTGCCCTGGCATGGGCCCCCACCGTCCAAATATTGTTCATGGGTACTCGCATTTACAACACCAATTTTAGCATTTCTTGGAAAGACTTGAGAAAGAGAAATATAGGGTAGAGTGAGAGAGAATCTGTGTGTGTATGTGTGTGTGTGTGTGTGGGTTAGGGGGTCAATGATTCACATCAGATAAGCATTAGAACCTATAAAAGATCATTAAAATAGAATTATTCTTATTTTTTAATATAAATAGAATATGAATACAGACGGATATTTTTTACACACACTTAGTGCCTTGCAAAAGTATTCACCCCCCTTGGCATTTTTCATGTTTTGTTGCCTCACAACCTGGAATTAGAACGGATTGTTTGAAGGTTTGCATCATTTCATCCAGAGAACATGCCTACAACTTTGAAGATGTGATTTTTTTTTTTTATTGTGAAGCAAACAACAAACAGGACAAAATAACAGAAAGCTTCAGCGTGCATAAATATTCACCCCCCTAAGGCCAGTACTTTGTAGAGCCGCCTTTTGCGGTGATTACAGCTGCAAGTCGCTTTGGATAAGTCTCTATGAGCTTGCCACATCTTACCACTGGGATTTTTGCCCATTTCTCAAGGCAACTGCTCCAGCTCCTTCATGTTGGATGGTTTCCGCTTGTGAACAGCAATCTTCAAGTCTGACCACAGATTCTCAATTGGATTGAGATCTGGGCTTTGACTAGGCCATTCCAACTCATTTAAATGTTTCCCCTTAAACCACTCGAGTGTCGCTTAGCAGTATGCTTCGGGTCATTGTCCTGCTGGAAGGTGAACCTCCGTTTCAGTCTCAAATCACAGGCAGACTGAAACAGGTTTTGCTCAAGAATATTCCTGTATTTAGCACCATCCATCTTTCCCTCAACTCGAATCAGTTTCCCAGTCCCTGCTGCTGAAAAACATCCCCACTGCATGATGCTGCCACCACCATGTTTCACTGTGGGGATGGTGTTCTTGGGGTGATGGGATGTGTTGGGTTTCCGCCATACATAGCGTTTTCCTTGGTGGCCGAAAAGATAAATTTTAGTCTCATCTGACCAGAGCACCTTCCTCCATACATTTGGGGAGTCGCCCACATGCCTTTTGGCAAACTCAAAACGTGCCATCTTATTTTTAACACTAAGTAATGTTTTTTTTCTGGCCACTCTTCCATAAAGCCCAGCTCTATGGAGTGTACGGCCTATTGTGGTCCCATGCGCAGATACACCAGTCTCTGCTGTGGAACTCTGAAGCTCCTTTAGGGTTACCTTTGGTCTCTGTGCTGCCTCTCTGATTAATGCCCTCCTTGCCCGGTCTGTGAGTTTTGGTGTGCGGCCCTCTCTTGGCAGGTTTGTTGTGGTACCATGTTCTTTCCATTTGAAGATGATGGATTTGATGGCGCTCCGGGGATCATCAAAGATTTTGATATTTTTTTATAACCCAACCTTGACTAGTACTTCTCAACAACTTTGTCCCTGACTTGTTTGGAGAGCTCCTTGTTCTTCATGGTGTGATGCCTCTTGCTTAGTGGTGTTGCAGCCTCTAGGACCTTTCAGAAAAGGTGTGTTTATACTGACAGATCATGTGACACTTAGATTACACACAGGTGGACTTCATTTCACTAATTATGTTACTTCTGAAGGTAATTGGTTGCACCAGAACTTTTGAGGGGCTTCATAGCAAAGGGGGTGAATACATATGCACATGCCAATTTCCAGATTTTTATTTTTAAAAATAATTTTTTATATATATTTTTTTCTCATTTCACTTCACCAACTTAGACTATTTTGTGCAGATCCATCACATAAAATTCAGATTAAAAAAACATTTAAATTACAGGTTGTAATGTAACAAAATAAGTAACAAGCCAAGGGGGGTGAATACTTTTGCAAGGCACTGTACTAACCTCAGTAGGCCCCACGCATGCACGGATTCGGAACACACATTTGCAGATCCCTGTACACATTCACAAGTCTCAGTACCCGTTTGTCAACCTAATTGTACACGCACGGATTGAGATACAGATAGACCCACACAACTCTCCACGCGCAATTGCAAATAGTTTTGCTACAATAATGACCCCATTTTCCATGAAGTCTGCGTTGTTGTATGTAGCGTATACTTTTACGTCACACCAAGGTTAAATTAAAGCATTTTCCAAAACGTGCCCCCTACAGATTTTTTTTTCCGTCATCTCTCAAAATTCTCATGCTCCATTTGTTATTCGCAACACTCCATGTGAAAAGGTTTCACTGCAACTAGCATGGTAATTCAGCCTGCGGGTAAATCTTGCAGATTATTAAATTATGCATTACTATCTGAAGATAATCATCATTTAAAATGTACTGCATGCCATCACTTAAGCCTGTGACAGCCTTCTCTCATATTGAAAAATGTACCATAATCCTTTTTTAGAGGAGACAATATACATTTTTATTCACTTTTGAAACCAAATGTTGACAACAAAAAATTTTTTACTTTAAAAGTACACATTATTTATACAAAAATATGATTATAGCATGCATATCATAGCCTGTTTTAAAAAACATAAATTCAAGTCAGATTATCAATGCGTCTAAATCTGACAAGCAGAGACAATGTACACACATCGCCCACATTGTACAAATACCTTCACTGCGAATGATGTCACTTAGAGAGCTAGGTTTTTTCTAAAATGGCTGACAATTGAAGGCTGCAGTCGAAATCGGCTATACTGATCATTCTAAATGACTAGTGTATGAGTTGAATTTTAAGTAATTTACTAGCAGGATAAGAACAGCCATAAACGATCTCAATTTTGCTCTCAAGAACAATGAAGAAGTAACAAACCCCCCCCCCCCCCCGGTGGCATTAGGGCGTTTTCACAGGGCATAACCGTCTCACAGCACGTAGCCAAGAGCTGTCTGCCATGTCAATGTTATACAAAAAGGAGAACATGTTTTCACTTGGCCTGGCATTAAAAAAAAACGACCACAGTGAATTTTAGCACAATAGTTTTAGCATGGTTAGTTTTCAAGGAGTTATAAAAGTTACTATAGAAAATAATAGCTTTTACAACCTGGTTAGGTGTTTACAAAGCCGTTTCTAATCAATTGCGGGACTTTTCAAACACAGGCTAAGTGGCAGTGCATAGGCCTACTCCTTGGGTCAAGCCTGGCCCTCATATATTCAGCACTCAATTTAACCTACATTTCAGCCTTAAACCATGAAGAAAACATGCTACTACATTAAGTAGAGAGTTGTGAAAGAAATGTTCCAGAGCACTTGTATGGTTGGTTCAAACTATTGCATTTGATTATCTGGTAACGGCTGACAGGCCCTGAATCCTATATTTCTGTTGACTGTCTCTGCCAATTCAAAAGGCATGCAGCTGTGAAAAGCCATTCTAGTTTGTAATAAGATTTAACCTAAACCTTAAACCGATAAAACACCTTTAAAAAACAATGTAACAAGATAAAAAATATTCATAAAGCAGACAATTTCACAATCAAAAATATATTAATAAATCAACGAAAAAAACTACACAAGTAAGACTTAATTAATTAGAAACAGGTATGTTAGTAAGTAACCATGGAAACCATCACCAACACAGTCATCCATTTGATAGGGAGATAAATATGTACTGCAATATATTTCCTACAAAGGCAAGACCTGAAACCAACAAACATACACACACAAACAGACTGTATGTCTGAGCATCAACACCATCTTATTTTCAAGAAATCCTACACCTGAGCTATTCAATATACCCGCTTTGAATCTGATGATAGCAATGAAGCACGACCAAACATATAAAAGCAATTCTGTAGTATAGCCTAAGTGTCGGCGGAACTAGCAAGCGAGCATCCATTTTTTGCTACACTATTGGCTTGGTTCCCGACAATTGCCTCAATTACCGTGATTTCCACTGAAGGATTCAGCAGAACAAATGAGCCTATATAAGCTTCCCGAGAGAGATGTGTGTGGTGTGTCACCTGCAGACTGACTTCGTAAAGAGGGGAAGAGGGAGCGGGGAGAGTAGGATAGCCTTGGCTCAGTCAGAGGGTTCCCAGTCATCATTCGTAATTCATCCTGGCAGTCTTATTGGTTGATCGAGTAAGGGGGTGGTGATCCTAGTCATCGTAATTCATCCTGGTAGTCTTATTGGTTGATCGAGTAGGGAGGGGGTTGGGGGTGCACCTAGTCATCGTAATATATCCTGGCAGTCTTATTGGTTGATCGAGTAAGGGGTTGGTGATCCTAGTCGTCGTAATTCATCCTGGCTGTCTTATTGGTTAACTGAGTAGGGAGGGGGGTGGGGGACACACACCTAGTCATCGTAATTTATCCTGGCAGTCTTATTGGTTGATCGAGTAAGGGGGTGGTGAGCCTAGTCATCGTTATCCATCCTGCCTGTCTTATTGGCTGATCCTAGTCGTCGTAATCCATCTTGGCCGGTTTATTGGCTGGCAGGCGAGGAGGGCGGGGACGCTCGTCATACGGCTCATCGTAAACGTCCTCTCTGCTACGGCGGACGTTGGTGACGTCACGGCGACTATCGTCGTCATAGCGCTCCCTGCGGTCGGCATTCCTGTCGCGGCGGTCGTAGCGGTCGCTGCGTTGATCGTCGAAATCGCTGCGCCGGTCGTCGTACTCGCTCCTTCGGTCGGTGTATTCGCTGCGGCGGTCGTCGTACTCGCTGCGTCGGTCGGTGTACTCGCTGCGGCGGTCGTAGTCCCTCTCGCTGCGCTCGTCGATTCGGTCGCGCTCAGGGGTGGCCTTCAGGTCGTGGTCGCGATCGGCTGCGTTACGGAGCGGTTCCTGGCGTTCTCTGTCGCCGTTGGAAACGGGCTCCTCCTTGTCATGGAACTCTGCACCCTCTGGGACTCTGAAGAGAGAGAAGTGGGGGAGGGGTGGCACAGGATCATAGAGACACATTCGGAGGACTGTCCTCTGTCCCACAGGACCTAAACCGTATAACGTGTAAATGAAATCATGTAACCATGTATCCAAATTCAACAGAAGTCCTAAGCTACATCCTCCTTCATCCACACTGCATTATCTCACAGGGACTATAAGGCAGGTAATTCGTTTTGTTTTCAATTATACGAGTGACTATTACTAATATACTATTTACTGCGTGAAAGACAAAAATATACAAGCTAAAATCCCCGGTTGACTCTGGCAAAAGTTAAATTTCCACCTTAACAGTAACACAAAAAGTTTACTTGAGTGTGATAATTTATCACATCATAGTTGTTTTTAGCTTCAACAATAACCTTCAGCTGTACCGTACGCTTCATACTTTACTGAGGCGTGTTTGTATGTCTGTATTTGCATGTGTGTGTGTGTGTGTGTCCGTACCCCATAGCATACTCTTCCTCATCCTCTTTCTTCTTCCTGCAGCAGCAACAGTAGATGATGACGACCAAGAGCAAGATGGCGGCCGCCACTCCTCCGATGATGGCTGCCGTGGACGCAACGTTCATAGACGCTAAATCACAGCATGAAGGGGAAGTGCGAAAGGCGAGATTAGTTATATTACACGTTGTTATTTATTTATTTATTTATATTTAGTTTTTAGCGCTTTTCTAGATACTCAAGATACCACGGTTATATTGTTATTTTGTATGACTCAATAGTAAATGTAAGGAAATCTTTTTCCTGGCATGTTGTGACACTGTGAAAAAGCATGCACAAAACAGATATACTTTGCATCCCCTGTGAGAAACTTTTACCCAGAATAAAGGACTTTAAACTAAGAACATCTTTTGATGGTCATAGCCAAAATAAAGGACTTTAAACTAAGAACATCTTTTGATGGTCATAGCCAAAATAAAGGACTTTAAACTAAGAAACACCTTTGACATCTTTTTACATTCTCGTCACCTTGGATAAAACAGCTAAATCCGCTAAATGATAACAATGTAATTAAATTTTATTTATTTTCATGGCCGTTTCTAATGATTTCCTTGTTTCTTTAAACCAGTCCTCTAGTTCTTCTGTATAGGTCTGTGCACCGCCTTACGTGGCATGACTTTGAGGGTGAGGCTGCAGGAGGCAGCCCGGATCTTGTTGCTAGAGGTGCAGGTGTAGTACCCTGACGTAGTTGAAGTGATGTTGAAGAGAGACAGAACACCTCCCTCTAAAGAAGAGAAACATCTACATTTAAAATCGGTCATTACAGCATTTGTCAAACAAACATTTAGAGGTAGGTACTATGTGTATATATAGAGTATTTACATTCGCCTCTGGCTACACCAAATAAATTTAGCGTCTCTATGACAACATTGATGACACACTGATGTGAAAGACTGTAGGTTTTGATCTACAATCCTACTACATATACAAAGAAAATCTTGTCCCCACCAGCAGAACACAGGTCATTTAGATAATCTCTTTCTCTCGCACACACAAACAGCCCCCCGCCTCTCCCCCTTACACCTGTACACATGCAGTATTTAGGCAACCGCTATCTTTTTCTCTTTCTTTCATTCACATACACACACACTCACACACACACACACACACACACAATACGGACTGTCAGTAGTCTTGGGGTCCGGTACTCGAGTCTGGTTATTCACGTCGCGGATGCCCCACTTGTAGGTGGGATCAGGGGAGCCCTCGGCAGACAGACAGGTGAGGGTGATGTCCTGGCCGTACTCTGTGGTCCCCACCACCTTACACTCTGGGGTGGAAGGAGCCACTGGAAGAAAGGTGCCAAAGCGTCACTCAGCTGTTAATAACTCTCTATCTGTACCCGAGGCTTACATAATAATTAGGGCTGGGTAAAAAATAAATAAATAAATACATCGATTTTCCAATTAATCACGATTTTCATTTGGTTGATTCAAAATCGATTCTTCAAAACTTAACATCGATCTTTTAAATCAATGCTTGTACTCAGCGAATGCTGTAGATTTCACTAAACGTCAAGCACATGCGGGGGTGGGGGCGGGGGGTTCTGAGGGTGCGCATGTCCCTTTGACCCGATGTCCAAAGTGCCCTTTTGTCAATGCGTTTTTTGTGAAGGCCTGCCTTTATGAAGAACAAAGCACACTAATTTTATAATTTTAGCTATAATTTTTGCATGATGCAGGAAACGTATGAAATGTTTAGGTTTTGCAGATATATACAAGTTAGTTTATGTGAAACTACATAGTAACCCGCATTACAATTCGCCCATGTCAAAAGAAAGAAACAAAGAAATACAGAAACAAGGCGCCCATCAAATACATTTACAAGACTACAACTGTCAATAATCTAAAAGCCTTCAATATCAAACAGCTTTTGCCAAATCTAGAATTCTGATTCAAAGCCAATGAAACTAGATTATTGTGTCATTAACAGTTTACTTTGCAATTTACACAGTTTTAATTGTGTGTATCTTTTGTTTTTAGGAGTATCATAGTTTCTTCTAACATGATATTTAATTCTGCAGCAAAGATGCCTCGTGAAGAAATTAGGTTAAAAGGTAAAGCAAAGGAGCTGCATGAGGCCACTAAACGCAATGTAGCCCTGACTAGCTGGGTTACCAGCACCACAGGCAAGAATAACCCCTAACCCTAATCCTAAAGGCAGTGTATCCCTGACTAGCTGGGTTACCAGCACCACAAGCAAGAATAACCCCTAACCCTCAAAGGCAGTGGATGCCTGACCAGCTGGGTTACAAAGAGCACAACAGGCAAGAATAACACATACCAGTTGTTTACATTGCAAATGTATTCAATTATAGACAACAACAATAAACACTTAATTGCAATGTAGAGGTTGGTGTTTTAAAATTTAGTTCCGTGTGCCCCTTTTTAACATTAAGCACCTGACTCTCTCTGCCCGGCCCTACTAAACGTTATAGGCGTTTGAGCGCTTAATCGTTCGCAATGAGTCCGTCAAATTGAATGCGATATGGGCCATCCATACGGATCATACGGCGGAGGTATAGGCTACATTAATTTCAATGTAAAGCAGTCCGCGCTTATGCGAATTGCGGACTATGAGTGCAGCCAGCTGTCCATGCAGGTGCGTTGCGTGCCGTGTGTCGCATGCGTTGGATATTTCCAACTTTAGTTTCGTTTCTGGTGCGGTAAAATCACACGGAGGTTAACTAACCATGCACCAAAGACAAAAAACTGTTTGTTGCTTTCACCAACGTGTTGTAGTCAGATTCGTGACGATAGTGGAGGGGATACAATAATTTGATGTGTAGGAACTTTGTATTTCTGTCAACTATTCCTTTTGTAGGCTATATAATAAATCTATGT
>JAPMUY010008127.1:62500-63613 GCA_026901105.3 Galaxias olidus
CTTCTACTTTTCTCTATATTCTCAGATTTAGATGAGTAATTGATCTTTTCTAAAGGTGGATCCACTGTATGTTGTCAAGTTAGTGAGAAATGCCCGCTAATCAGTATATTCACATAGTCTATATGCCTTCTCACTATCCAACTAAACTGTATATAGATCAGTTTCCATTGTACCTATCTCAAACTGAACCATTAGCGAGGGAATTTGAAAACATTCCTCTTTACAGTGGCTAGGGACACCTTTACCAGAAACCTTACAGGTGAAGGGGGCGGTGAGTGTGTTTGTGGTGACAGCGCTGTAATATGAAACAACAAGGATTTTGCCAGGACAAGTGTTCAATCCAGTTAGACTGGTTTGGCGAAAAAAAGAATGGTCTTCTCATAATCCAGAGGGTTAGGGCTAGGTTGAGTGTGTGTGTGTGTGTGTGTGTGTGTGTGTGTGTGTGTGTGTGTGTGTGTTTGTTTTTATATACTTCTGGGGACTTTGACCTGTTAACACAGTCACGTCGCGGGTACCCAGAGAATCATGGGGACCTAAAAGCATGTCCCCTTGAGTCAACCCCTTCTAATGCATAGAGGAGAACCCACTGATATGTCTGGTGCAAAAATTACAGGTTGTCCCAACAGTCATGAAAATCCGACAATTGTGTTTAAGAGTGTGTAAGGAGCATGCTCTAGAGTGCCCCCATAACCTGACAGATGGTACTGCAGTCTCTCACACACTCTTTCACACTGACATGCGCAGTTAATTCAGCCAATCAATGACAAGATATTTACATAAACATATATGCAAATATGCACAATGAAGAACACAAGATTACACCTGGACAAAGGTAAGCCTTGTGTTAATTATATTATAAAATTAACGGTGCAAGATTAGTATTGAAATACTGATGATATAATTTAAATGTAAATGATAAAGGACGAATAAGAAATCTTGAGAGCTGTAAATTTATACTAGTAGTAGCAGTTAGCTGCTTTTATAGTGATTTTGCTAACAAAAGTCGTCAACATGACTGTTGGCCAGTGCTAACAATGCAATATAGTCAACTGTAAATGTATGTATTTCTGAATTAAGCAATGGTAGAATCGTTGGTAAAACTTTAAATTTTAT
>JAPMUY010008128.1:0-63494 GCA_026901105.3 Galaxias olidus
TTTTAAATATATTCTAAAGTGCGTCTCTCAAAGACTTCAATTGTAATTCAGTCCTATTTTTAAAAAGCATATCATCAAAAACAAACCTTAAAAAAAGATTAAGCAAAACTGATGACATACGTGCAGTAAACATAATCATAAACCTACTGAACAAGCGGCTTTTTTTGCTACGTACAATGGCTAACAATTTAGTTTCTTCACATTGTCCAGATAAGATGTAATAGCTACATACATAGCCTTTTCAGATTCTTTATTTGTTTTACGTTGGTTCACACTTGACTTATGAGTACTCCTGGATGTGCAAACTTTGGTGATAAAAGCACAGTGGGGATATACAAGTTCTTCCTCATCCTTTTAAATGTATCTCTCCATTAATTAATTCTCTTCATTCAGGGTAAACTAATATTTGTACACCCTCCATTTAAAAGCAATTGGAGTGGAGGGTGGTGTATTAGCAGCCTTTCTGTACTAGATTTTGGGAAGCTTTGGGGCACTGATGATGGGGTTGGTCTTCTGAAGGAACCGGCGTCCAGCACTCTTGTAGTCGTACGTGCAGTTGTGGGTCTCTGCATAACGGTGCGTAGCGCAGAAGTTGTTGCCACATCTGCACGAAGTATAGTATACTTATATCGTATAAGGGCCCAGGTTTCAAATAGATTTTTGCCAGCAAAATAATTTCACTATTAAAGCTAGAAGATATGGACTTGTGGTAATACCTGCACTCGTAGCTGGTGGCTAGACCAGTCTTCTTGCCACAGCAGAAGCAGATTTTGGTGTTCTTCTTGCCGCTATCCACAGCAACCGTGATTGGAGGCAAGTAACATGAAGGGGTGCCTGATGGCAGAGGAACACAGGGTTAATATGGAGACTCAAGAATGACAAATAGAGAGGAATGACTACACATAGAGAAATGATCACAGAATTAAAAATATTTGCATGAATCCAAACGGTCTTCCAATACCATGAGCGCAAGCATTTTAGCATAGCTGGTCCCTGTGAAATTCGTATCGCTAATCCTGGCATCTCTAGTATCTCAAATTCTCCTCATGCCTATCAGCGGCACTATTCGATAGCACTACCATTTACAATTTTGTGTCGATAATGCTTACACTTTCCACAGTTTGTAGAGGATATATTTGGTGTAAAGTTTACCCATAAAAAAGCAGGCAAACAACTAAAGTACAGTGCTTCCGCTTCGTACATTTTGCAGTGGTGGGCAGACACCGCAAATCTATTGCAACCACTGCTTCAGGATTTTATGAAATCTCAATTGCAATTAAACAACTCTGGCGTCCACTACACCGTACTCAAATTTATGGTCGTCGGCACTCGGATGAGGATGAGCAACTGGAACAATGACAGGACATCAATCCGTTGCAAAGTCATGACAAATAAATAAACAACAGCATAAGTAGGGGCGAGTGACAAACAGGGCAGAGGATAGGTTACTGTACGTTTTCCAGAGAACAAGAAAAAAGTTAGATTTAACTAGGTAGATTTGACTCCCAATGGCCAACTAATTATTATGAATAATACCGTGAAATAATGTTCCAGGTGACGTTAACGAACTCAGTGAAATAATCTCCAACAATTTGCATATAAACTATGTATTCAAATATTCCTGGTTACATTTTTATATTAGTTTGTTAAAATATTTCTCCATGAAGAAAAATATGCCTGATGTCAATAAGGAATATAGTCTGGTAACGTTATTTTAAATAGCTAAGAACCTTGACCCTCTCTCTCCCCATGCCCCGTTTTGAAGTTTTGAAGGGGAAAGAAATTGTAAGGAAACCAAACACAGAATCTTCCCCCCTCTTTGGTTGAGATCTCAGAAACAGGCCCAAAATGGCCCTGGTGAACACTCCAGGGGGGCCAGCCTGTTTCTCTCACACCACATACCTTAGATTTAGACAAAACAGCACACTGCTGCCACTCTAAGGATTAATAAATTGGGATTAAGAAATTGGTGCCTAAAGAATGTTCAATGAAATTATTGGACATTGAGAACGAGAAGAAATTGTAATATCAATTATTGTAATATGCAATTACTGTCGTTACTCAGGTTGATATAATTGCACCCCCTCTATTCCTTGACCACGCGTCTGCTAACAACTCTCAGAACAAAGGAATTAGGCCTTTGACCTCACTACAGGCCGGAAAACCCTCGCCACACTTTCGAACTTTCTAACTTTACCACTTCAGAGCAAAGGAACCTTTATTCAAACCACGTTCGGGACTTCACAACTTCCAACGTTTTCCGAAATGATTCAGAGCTTTTAACCAAATCTACTGAGTCAGTGGACCTGCTGGATCACTGAGACGGAACCAGCGCACCTTTGTCCTTACCAGAAGAAGTCAAAGAAGACCCAAAACCCACGTTTCTTTCCCACGTTTATTTCAGAACTTTCCAACTTCACACAAAGAACTGAGGTTCGTTACTTTACCACTAAAGCCCGGACCTCTCCACTTTGGTCCAGCCGCAAAAGGGATCAAAATCCATCCCTTTGCTACACAACGCCACCTATCGTCTCAAAGTAACGTAAAGCCCACTATCCCTGACATTGAGCGTATGATGCTATAAGCCTATATGCTGTGTTGTTTTTACCATAATTTGCCAATATTTTAACTGTTATACTGTGTATGTTTAGATTCTAGCGTTAAATGCCTACTAACCACTTTAGTTTATTAATGTTGTCATTTAGTCATTCTTGTAGTAACATAATCATCATGCTTTCTTTAGATTAGTAAATAAAAATAGAATTGCTTTGCATTCAAACCCAGCTGTCATATCTTCGTTTTCATACAGTCATTTATTCTCGTAACAGAGAACTTCACTACTTCAGAATTGAGATTAAAACATTATCTATTACATTATTAAATTAATGATTGATTTTTATTATTATTATTATTATTATTATTATTATTATTATAATAATTAATAATAGGTTATTTTATTTTGTTTTTAGCGCTTTTCTCGAGAATCAAAGCGCTTTACACAAATTGGACGCCAATTAATTAATTACACAGAACGAACAACGAATGGACCGACAGCTATCAAACACAACACTCAGTCTGAGTGGTGCCACGGCAGCCAATTTGCGCCAGACTTGCTCACCCAACATATAACGACGAACTTGTTCACACACATAGGACACAAAGACTGACTCCAGGTGAATTGGCAGTGACTGGAGCATGTTTTTGATGGTGGGAGGAAACCGGAGTACCTGGAGGAAACCCACACAAACACGGGGGGAACATGCAAACTCCACACAGAAAGGCCATTGGGTCAGGTGGGGTTTGAACCCAGTTCCTTCTTGCTGTGAGGCACCAGTGCTAACCATTGAGCCACAGAGCTGCCAAATTATGAGTATTCCCGCAGAGCCGTGCTTAGCCTAAGCTAAATTCTGTGTGGTGGTGCTCCGTATATAGGTAATTACACTTCATCACCTTGATCGATTATCATATTAATTTATGAATTAATTGATAATCTACAAATATTGCTAAAGCGTAATAACTCACAAGAAGTAGAAAGCCAGTCACCCTACAAAATACATTGCACTAGTTGAAATAAAATATGTGATGTTACTGGTGGATACTGCAATATTTTAATGTTCTAACTGGTTGCATGATCAAATATTTGTGATGTGAGAGAATTATCTTACATTTACATTCATGAATATGACCTTATAGACAGGTAGACAGGCAGGAAGCTCCACTCTGCTCAGCATGCTACTGAGTATCAACGGGTCACCTCTGAGTGAATTTCAGTATGACAGAGCCTTAGAGCTCTTCTTAAAAAAATTTAATAAAAACTAGAAAATGCATTTCCCTGAGGAAATGCGATGTGATTGCGTTTCCACCATCAGCGACCAGGCAGTGCGGGTGGCCAGCCCCCTAAAATAACCGCTGCAGCACTACGTCCTCGTTAGTTGGTGGACACACATATAACTTTATGTCATATGTAGTCATCTTTAAATTGTATGGGTAATTAGAAGACAGATATACAGTAAGTTTAATACAAGTTGACGCAATCACATGAATATGTCTGTCGGCCAACCTGGATAATCTGTGGTCAAAAAAGACTGACAGCCGTAGGCGGCGGATATGTAGCCTAAACAGCTTCCCTAAACTTGTAGTCTAATAATAATAATACAAATAATGATGATCTAACAGCGTGGTTGATTACATTACTAAAAGAAACGTGAATCAAAAACCATATTGGCATGGCTAACAAAACCAAGGTTTATGTTTAAATGTTCGGGATTGTCAATACTTTAACCCAACAATTTCTAACACCCGCCACATCCATGACCATAGCTGCAGTGCGTTGTTTGCAATTATAGTGCACAATTGCTGCTATATGAA
This sequence comes from Galaxias olidus, assembly GCA_026901105.3. Lineage (NCBI taxonomy): Eukaryota > Metazoa > Chordata > Actinopteri > Galaxiiformes > Galaxiidae > Galaxias > Galaxias olidus. Next base: position 4,369 of record JAPMUY010008128.1, read on the forward strand.
CATAGTAACTTTGTCCTCCATGGTCATTACGTAAAACAAGTATAGCAGTCCACCTACTTTAACTGTGTCGCGTTATTAGGAGTGCGTTATTGTTTGTGAATCACATAGCCTTTAAGTCTGACAGCAAGAAGCTGTAGTTTGGTTATACTGACTCGGGGGGGGGGTTTCTGGTGCGCTCCGGTACTTGATAAAATAGCAAAAAAATTATAGAAATAAGTTGTTGTCTTCTTCACAGCAAATAATTTTACATGGCAGGGACTCACTGCGTAGACATATGTTTTCTTCTAGGTTAATGTCATTTACTTTGTAAATAAGATAATAATAACAATAGCAATAATATTATCCTGTGTCACTGAGTTACAAGAAGGGCTTTAAAAATCCCATGTATTATTATTAAAATAAGTGGTTATGTGAATAGGCTACATTAAACAGCCTTCTGCTGGCAATGGAAGCATGACAAGTTGCTAGCTTGACATTTCTGCTTGCTATTGAAAGTGAACTATGTTATTGTGGTAGCTACTAGCTGCATGTTTAATCATCAAATCAGTTGCCGAGATGCAACTCAAATGCCTTGTGTCAATAGCTTTGGAGAACCACTGCATGGTGCTAGCTAGATAACTAGAGCTCACTACACCAACCTGAGCTTGTGGATGAGGCACTCGACTGGCACTCTCACGTCCTGACTTTTCCTCCTCCACCTCCTCTAGCCTTGCTCTCGCCTTGTTGCCTCACTGTCCGTTTTCTTTTTTTTTAAAGCATTATATCCATTGTGTTGATTGTTATCCTTCTGAATTCGTTAGCTAGCTAGATGCCGAAATGACAAGCACTGTAACCTCACTCTCCTTCTCGTGCTCAAACAAAATGCGCGCCTGCCAAGTAATGTGAAGTAGATCTGGGCCTTGAATTACACACACAGGACATAGCGTACTTGCATTTTTGATCAACACTATCATATTACTTATGCGAGTTTGGAATGACAGATGAATAGATCATGGGCAATGTTTTCTTTTTTTCTTACGGGAAAAAAAAAAGATCCGGGGCTATTCAGGAAACAAGCCTAACGACGTCCCTGAATTCATACCCTTGTGTATACTGCCATCTAGTGACCGCAATAAAATGTTGACTAAATACCCAGACAGAGAGAGAGAGAGAGAGAAACGTCCCAAATGGAATCAACGCTTTGCTGGTCACGCAAGAGGCTGGTCACGCAAGAGGCATGCACCACCCATACCAGGCAGAAAATTATAATAATAATACAAATACACAGCAATATGATTGGCCATATCAGAATTTCATTCGGTTTATGTGTGTTAGTGCTACTGTGCTTGTTTCATTTCAAATCAACTAGCCACTCTTCATGCTTGAGCGGGCGGCAGAAAAATTCTAAGGAGGCGGATTGGCCGCCTTTTGGGAGTGCCGCTCTAGGCAGCTGCCTAGTTCGCCTATATGGTAAAGGCCCTGGCTGCAGTTAACAAGCCAAGACAGTCAGTATAGCCTAACATAACAACTTGCAATTACATAACATCAACGCTAGATAGTGGTATATGTCTGTGAAATCTTTCTCCCAGTCAAAACCATCTCCACATTAATTACAATGGGGCCAAAAACCAATAAAAAATTATAATTAAAAATATAACACGTGACCCGATCACTTAGCTGTATGTAAGCACAATGGACTGCAACACCCAAGGCATGTGGGCTCTGGAATGGAGTCGATTGGGTCAAAACCGCGGGCGTAGTAAAGGCGCCAAAAATAGGCCTAATAATAATAATAATATGACCGGTAACAGTATGTGATTGCATGACACAATTACATAATAACTGCTTTCAGCCAGGCTACAGTGCTCAATGTGAGTAGTGGATCAAAGAGGTATGTATGAATGTTTTTTGTTTTTGGCAGTGAAGTGTCATTTTATTTCCGATTTTATTTATTATTATGTCGTTCAATCATATACTGTTATTGTTAAGTCTTATTATTATTCTGCTTATTATTAGCCCCATTTTTGAGGCCCTAACTACGGTCGCAGTTTTGAGAATTTTCCTTCCATTCTAATGACCACCAGTCTGGTCTAATGCCGAGCAGTGCGCTAGTACACAGCTAATTAACCTGTTCACTCATTATTTTTGAATTGCCTTTTTTGAATGATTAATTTGCCCATAGAAAAGGAATGGGGAGATAGGTTCAGCCCTCTGGTGGACCTTGAATGAAGGACCAAGATGAATCATACCCTTGTGTATACTGCCATCTAGCGACCGCAATAACATGTTGGTTAACATCTACATACGTTTATAAGATAATGCATTTCAAGATATCCTAATGAATAATGACATAAATGCATGTAGATTATTGTAAGCCGTAGGTATCTCACTAGTCATACAATGTGATTAGCCTCGTTACGATACGGCTAAGGTGTGAATAACTTTGATGGTGTAATTTAGCTGCAGTATCTCAAAGGCCACAGAGGTTTCCTAACTTTGAATCTTAGCGCTGTGCAAAAGCGTTTGACTACAGAGACTAATGTAGCAAATATAACCGATGACGAGCATAGTGACAAGGAGAGAGAGAATTAAGCAGAACCTGCCCCTGCAGCAGGTCCAGACCCTGTTTCTTGACAGGGTTGCTTATTGATGCTAGAATTGCAGTGCCGTTCCATTATAATCTAATGGCGGACAAATACGATGACTTAGTACTATTGTTTGGTTTTATATAGGTTGGGCTTTCATTGACAATGCGTTCAATATACCCCTGCCACAATTCAAGCTCGAGCACTAAGGATTGGGTTCAAATCATCAATATGCTATTTCCAGTGATTTGGGAGGTAGTCATTAACGAGTAGCATTCATAGTCACGGTTGCCCCCCCCCCCCCCTCCTCCAAAAAAAAAACTCATGGGATATTATGCAATTGTAGAACTTCAATACCCAACCAGGACAGCTGCATTGATGACTACGTTCCTTGGCTTGGGTTATTGTGTTCGACCTTTTAGCATTAACTCCTAGGTTAGATCCACCATCGTTATTTCTCCAACACTTCACTAGGGCTACTCTGTACGTAGTAAATAACTTGCTCCAGATAAGTTTATATCTAACAAGACTGAACGATGACACTACAACCATACAGATGGAACATGTGCTGCGCGCTATATTTATTTCAATGCTTGGGTGGGTGCAAAACACCCATTTAAAAATAAGAATAACATGTGAACTGATCATGCATGCGCACTATGTCTCATTGTCTTGATGAGCTTGCTGACATGGCTTATCGTATGACGTTCCATAATGTAAAAATTGTATCTAGTATTGCGTTGCCTTTGGACAATGCCTGTTGTCTTTTAAGAATATTTTTAGTTTATGGGGTCATTATTGTAGCAAAACTATTTGCAAATGCGAGTAGAGAGTTGTGTATCTGTATCTCAATCTGTGCGTACGTAATCTGATTGACAAATCTGTACTGAGACTTTTGAATGTGTACAGGGATCTGCAAATGCGTATTCCGAATCCTTGCATGTATAATCAGGTTCGTAAGTGTATAAAAAAAATATCCGTCTGCATTCAGATTTACAAGTGTATTGAGAGTTGTATTTGTATAGTCAAATCTGTGAATGCATACGTGGATATTAATGGCTAAAAGTCTGAAGTATTTTGCTGCAAGAGCTGAAAATACAGACAAAGCAAGGTAAGGGCCTCTCAATTGGATGTGTTTTTACATGTGATTTTTGCTACACTTCTGCGTGTGCAGCGATTTGTCTGTCGAGATTCGTCTGTGTGTATGTCGAGGTTTGTCTGTGTCTCAGTAGAAATTTCTATGACTCCTAAAGTGCACTTCGACATGTAACCTCCAATTAACGCGTTTATAATGCTGTCACAATTATGTCACATGAGCCGGTAAATAAGCTTTGAACTAGGCTACATCTTAAACTAGGCTATAGAATATAGGCTACGTCAGTGGTTACATTTGCTGAGGCTGCAATTGAATGGAATCTGGTGGTGTTGTTTCGCTCCCAAATTATTTCTCTTAGATATTCTAACTAATGCCATTAGTAATGGGTATTCAGTTTTAATATTACATTATTTGCATACGTAATGTTAACGTTTGGTTTACCTCGTTGACCCAACTTAACATAGGAGTTTCTTGCCGACAAATAGGATGACAAAATAAGACTTTGTCCTGCGCTGAGAAATTCATGGTATGTAGAGGCGCAGCAGCAGAATGCCAGCGTAAAACCTATGAAGATCTTTGTTTTAGCTATGCTTCGAATCCAGCCTCTGCCAGTTTTTCTTATGTGTGTTTGATAACCCTTAGTTTCAGATTCGACTTCTTCCAAAAACCAAAGAATCATTAAATCAGCTTTTAAAAAGTATATTTATTTAGCTTTGTAGGTGAAATGGCTGACACTTAAAATGTGGTCAATAACCTGGTTAGATACCGGTCAAAATTAATGAGAAGGGGAGGCTGCAGACCTGGAGCACAGGCAGATATACGCCAAAGGAAAATATAGGCCAGGCTGTTTCACCATTCTGCTGCCCCTGATGCGTAGCCGTAGGCTAAGATAAAGTATAGGTGAACTGTATGTTAATTATTTTAGCTAAAGTTATTGTTCGGCCATCACGTAACGTTGTGTTATTAGATAAGGTTAGTGGATTAGCTAAGGATAGATACCAATTTATTGCACTAGGCTATGTCTATTGATATTAACGTTTTAAGTTATCGCACCATGCCTTATTGTTCTCCAACGCAGTATTGAATTAGCTAAGTTAACATAACGTCCTTTTTTTTTTTTTAATCAGTGACCGGGAGGAATTTGTTGGTCATTCTAAAGAAATCTAAGATGAGTGGTGAGGTGCACAACTAAACTGAAGTCCCATTTTCTAAAAATGGCATGGCTAAAGTTGTTTTAATAAACACGTTTCGGTTCACAAAAAAACTTTTTTTCATCAATAGTGCATATGATTATACTATAAGTCTGCAGGGCTAAATGTGGTTATTTATATATGAATTTAACATTTACATCTAAATTCACAACAACAAAAATGACACGTATCACTCAATTGCACCGTCTTCTAAATGTAAACCAACAGTGAATATAACTAGGCTGCAGCATGATATTTGATAATGCATATCATAACATTGTCCACATGATCGAACTAGTTATTACATATTAATGAAACAATTATTTTTAAATGCACCAAAAAACACTAAGGCAGACCTTTTAATCAGTAGCCTAGTGCATATCATTTCATTGTATAATTCGTAATGCAGTGCAGCATAGACCTACTGCATCTGAAACTGTATCTTAATGTAATGTGAATATTTAAATAAACGGCACGGATTCGGAATACACATTTGCAGATCCCTGTACACATTCACAAGTCTCAGTACACATTGTCAATCTGATTACATATGCACGGATTGAGATCATGGACGGATTATCATGATCACGGGCCCTGGGCACAAAATTGCCATGGGCCCCTACCTACATGCAAATCAGTAGCGGCTTGTGAGTCGGTGCATTAGGGAGGCAGATGAGGCTGCTAATTTTCACAGCTAAAAGCAACAAATCGGGAACTCGCGCTTAACAGAACGTCTGAGTTTACATATTTTGTGCATCAATATAAATACCCTCATCATGTACAATGCACACATAAATACAAGATACAGGCTATTCTGGCAAAACAGCGTGAATGCAGCCACATTTTGTTCATCACCATCTCCGCAGCATTCTATATATAGCCTTTCATCCAAATTCACCGCAGCATTCTACACATAACTGTGCATATCCAAACATAACCATGGAATTCAAGTTAAAATAGTCCTATACATGACCAGCCCCTTCGTAAGTAATCTGGAAGACCAATTGCAGGTCCTTCCACTTAATATGCAAATATATTATATATCAAAATATGCAACTGACGACAAAAAAATAGACCACAGTTCATATCATCCAAGACTACAGCAACAAATGGCTACGGCGAGCCAGTGACAGAAAACTTACACTTGTGGTTGACCCTACTTAATAGAAACAAATCCATACGTCTGTCCTTCTTTGGGATGACTTTGTCAAAAAGCACTCCTTTTGTTTACTTTCTTTGAAATATATATATAGGCCTATATATGTGTGTTTCAATATAATATGAATTGTAATTCTACACCTCATTGCTAGCTTGAAGTTGAGCTAACGCAAAGGAACTTACTTCCAGTTGTTGCACAGTATGGCTACGGTCGAATTCCTCAATAAAGTACGTCCTAATGACATTCACTAATAATTTTCCTTAACCCCGTGGAAAAACGTCATGGGGTTAAGGAAAGATATGAAGGAGAATTCATAAGGTTGGAATTTAAAGTAAAAAAGGAAATATAGTCTACCTGTCACAAAAGTGAAACGAAAATGTCACATTGAGAATGGTTGCTCACGTCCTCATCCCCCTGTCAAATCATATTGATCGCCACGCATGAATCCCAATTAATGATGGTACGAAGCCTAATCATCAAATGTATGCAAGTTATGCATTTATGTTAGGCATACACATATGCTACTATAGTTAAATATTATGATTCTTAAGTTTGTTAACATGTTGACATTTGAAAACATATAAGCATATTAGCAAGATAGGGCTTAACGTAAGATGGAAAATGTTTCATAAACAATGTCGGTCACGTCGATCAAATGGAAATAGTGTCGCTTTAAATATTGCTGCCACAAGGAATTGTGGGGCGGCATTTGCTTCTTTCCTTTCGTAAAGGATGGTCCAGTGTATCCTATGCTAAAGTACACAAGTTAGGAAGCATTGAAACACCTTTCCTTAGCACTTAAGAGAATTTGACCAGTACTTATCATGGCTGCTACTTAGATACTTCCGGGTCATTTCACCCAGTTAGGAACCTTCCCAAGCAAAATAGAGAATTCGACCGTAGCCTTTGCTTGATAGAAATCATAGGTAAAGTTGAGGTCGATTGTGACTGGCATAGACACAAACAAAACGTTTGGCCGCATCGACCTGTAATATTCTCACTACACGACTAGCGAACCATCAATGTCTTTCTTAATCGCAGTCTTTTTCAAATACTACATTTTCAAAATAACATTTAACCAACTACACAGGGGTTAAATTGGGCCGGGGCTGTCCGAGGCTCAGCCCCGGCACATAAGGCTACAGCCGAGAACGGAATATCTGGATGACACAGTCTCCGATGAAAGTAGCCGTTTCAAAACCGCGTATGCAAATGAAACTCCAGACCGCTTGCAAAGTTTCTTTGACAAAGACAGTTGCTAACCAACCAAGATGTATCTCCAACCGCACGGAGAAAAAAGCAATAGAACCGCGGGAATTCTTTTTGGCAGCGACCTCAGTCACTTGTCATTATCAGTCAGTCAGACAGCACAGATGGCCAAGTGATAGGTGGATGGCAAGGTAGGGAGAAAAATAGATCATAAACGCACAGGTTTAAAAACAGAATGTAAATTGCTCTGATATTTAAACAATGTTTCACTTTTACAAAATGACACTATAACTCTAACGCAATATAGTTTACGGCATGTTGCCTCCAATCTTTGGTAGCTAACTGTTACATTAAGTTAGCTGGCAAGCTCTAGTTCTAGTTAAACTGTCAAGCAAGCTAGCATGTATTGAAATGTCTCAGCATTGTCAGGACAATCGTGGTTTGACCAGAATATCAGAGCAACTCGAATTACACCATGGCTAGGTAATGCAGGCTAGTTTGACAATTTCCTAGCTATAACATTAATTAATGAAAAAGAACTAGCTTTCAGTTTATGAAGCTTTTTTACACTCCTATTTTGACTTAGATAATGTGTATATGTTGCATAAATGTATTTCCTTTAAATTTCGAATTTTCAGAGGTAAAAATTACATGTAAAAATGAGTGAAGCAAAGAGGAGGAAGCTTATAGACTTCTTCATAAGGTACTGTACATCTGACATCACCACTGATTTAGCTTAGCTATGCTCATGTATCTTTGTATCTTTTGTAATATGTTCACTACGTAATCCAATAATGATTTCATTTCTTGATATAAAAGTAACAAACTGAATGGCCAAGCTAGTTCAAATTTATTGTCCCTTGGCACATTTTCAATCTGTTGTCAGATTTTTCATCATCATGTCACGCCATCAGTGCTTTCACTTGATATTAAGTGATTTCCTTTGTTAATTATCCTCATTTAAATGCAGAGTTGAGCAGAACAAGCTAAGTGATGAGAGAAAAGCAGAGCAGCTTGGGGAGGAGAGAGAAGCAGAGCAGCTTGGGGAGGAGAGAGAAGCAAAGCAGCTTGAGGAGAGAGAAGCAGAGCAGCTTGAGGAGAGAGGAGCAGAGCAGCTTGGAGAGGAGAGAGGAGCAGAGCAGTTTGTACAAGAGAGAGGAGCAGGAGAGGGGAGCAGTGTAGAAGCAGCAAGTGAGAACTTGCCGGACTGCTGGAATAGAAATCAATTTGAATATTTCACCAAGACTTACCAATTTCTTTTTGTTAAAAATAAAAAATTAGGATGCAAATCATGCAGGGAAGCAGGGTCACTTGGGGCAATGAAAACAGGAAAACTGAGGTACACATTCTCTAGTGAATGGCAGAACTGTAGGGTAGGTCCATATGGCAACAACAATGAGAAGCAAATGAAATCTTTGAGAAAGAAAATAAGTGAACACAATGTCTCGCATAGTCACAAATTAGCAGAAGACACACTGAAAAGACAACAGCAGAAAGCTCTAGAATCAAGCTTTCTTAAAACGTTGAAATTTTAGCTTCAACCCACAATGTCTTCAGGACAACGTACTACATTGCAAAAAATAACCGGCCTTACTCTGATCATCCAGGACTAATAGAGCTACATATGATAAATGGTGTAAATGTTGGCCGAGTTCTTCACTCAAATGTCACCTATACAGACATTGTACATTTTATATCAAAAGAGATGAGGCAAGCATTATTGGCAAGTATCAGAGTGACCCAACCAAAGCTCACTGTTATTGTGGATGAAAGCACCTCGTAAGCAAGAAGTCTTGTCTTACTGTGTACCTCAGAATGTCAGTTGATAGCTCAGAGCCATTGACCTTCTTCTTAGATCTTCTTGAGCTAGAGAAAACAACCGCAGATGGAATCACTAGTGAACTACTAAACTGCCTGCTGAAACATGGCCTTGACGATGCTTTTCTTAAAGAATGTCTGGTGGGATTCTGCTCAGATGGAGCCTCTGTAATGGTAGGCAGAAAAAATGGAGTGTACTCAAAACTAAAAAGTATGTTCCCTGGCCTCACAGGCTGGCATTGTCTAAACCATAGGTTGGAGTTGTCTGTATCCGATGCAGTCAAGCACTGCACAGAGACCAACCACTTCACAGCTTTTCTTGACAAGTTATACTGTCTGTATAATCAGTCACCAACAAACATAAGAGAGCTTGATGCTGTAGTCTCTGAAGTAGGTGTATGTTTGAGAAGGATTGGTCGAGTCTTGGGGATAAGGTGGGTGGCTTCATCTTTCAGAACAGTAAACGCTGTTTGGACGATGTATGCTGCACTCTACAATCACCTCACAGCTGCAAGTAAAGATGTAAACCGAAATTCAAGTGAAAGATGTATGTACGAGTAGCTAGCAGCAAAGTTGAGTTCAGTTGCTTTTGTTAAAAACCTTGGGCTGATGATGGACGCACTTGAGGAGTTTAAAGACCTGTCTGAGGCTCTGCAGTCCAGAGACATTAGACTGTCTCAATCAGTCAATCTCATAAAAAGGCAGCTACACTGTTATCCTTTTCTGTAAATACTACAGTAAATAACTGTATTATTGCCAGTAAGATATTGTATGAATAGTTTAGAGTATATAACTGTAGTGTACATTGAATGTTGGGTAATATTTTGGAAAAACCCTTGAGAAATCCAGTAAATTACTGTATACTTCAAATTACAGTACATACAGCTGTACCAATTACAGTAGTAGAGGTATTCTCACAGTAACCTACTGTAAATTCAAGGCGCCAAATTGAGAATCAATAAAACTGCTTGTGCCAAACTATTTGTGCTGTCTGAGTGAAGACGACATGAAGAAAACATTAATTTCGTTGCCTTGAACATTCTATCTACATTGACAAGGTAAATTTCAAGATACATTTTAATGTATGCTATTGAATGGTACTTGATTTAAAGTTCAAATAATAATAGTGAATAAAACACAGGCCTCGTATTATGTCCCGATAATTTGTGAAAGTATCCACATCGAAGGTATAGGGTACTAGGCGTGTATGTAACATCAGTTAGCATCTGAAAATTTAATCTTCTCCCTGAGGCTAGTGTTTGTTATGCCTATACGATTTTTCAGTAAAACTAATATGAAAATGTTCCGAGATGTAAGCGGTTGTTGACAAGACAACCTCAGGAATTGTTATCGACATTCAGAGTGGAATAGAATCTTACGATTCAAGTGGGAGATTACAAGCGAATTTAATTGTTTTAGCTTGACAATGTGACAAGGAATCGGCAACTATGTGAATACTCAACATATAAGAACAAATTTTCCGGTATATTTAGCATGTTTAGTAGAAAGAGAAGAGTAGCTAAATGTATGTGCGGAAAGGTTAAAATGTGCTGTAGCAATGTTGTTGGTAGGTTTAAGTTTAGTATGGGCGAAATGGTGAAGAACCACAGAGCCCCCCACATTACAAATCCCAATTTAACCCCTGCAACTACAATATAAAAAAAACTAAAAACTTTACACATTGAGATACAGATAGAGAACTCTCCACTCGCATTTGCAAATAGTTCTGCTACAATAATGACCCCATATTAGTTCACTACTTTCACTACACAGCGTTGATTTAATACAGTCAATGCGTCATGCCTTGTGGTTAGCATTGACTATTCTAAGCAGTTATTATTTCAATGACACTCACTTCTTGATAGCTAGTGAACATGAAACACACTATGCAACTGTCGTTCAATACAGCAGGAGGGGGAAGCATCTATCCATGGCTAGGTGCTAATGCCAACTAGAAACTAGCTAACACACTATGGAATAATTTGCGATATGGTGACGCCGTTATTACATACAGGCGCTTTCGTGCAGATGTCCTGAACTGGCTGTTTTTGTTATTTATGAGTTAGCTATCCCACTTCTGACGCCATGTTTACATGTCAATTAACGAGATGGAGTCATTCATTGATGCAGTTGACTGTAATTAGGGTTTGCGCTAGCGTTCTACAGCTTGCGGAACCAACTGTATTATCTGCATTCGGGGTAAAAATACTGCGTTCTATTGTCTGCCCTAACTATAGTATAGGTTACATAACGTAAACAAGTTCACAATGTCTATCTAAAATATATTCTTCTCTTACAACTTGTAGTCATGGAAAACGTTAGTTGGTTAACTAATTTATACGTTTAAGGGCGACTGGTTGACAGGCTTAACATATTTGGTGTATGTGACGGGACCTTTTGCATGGATATGCGCAGCATGCAAATATTATTATTAACAACACTGGCAAAAAAAACACGTTCTCGTCAATGTAGAAGAAGCAGCATGTGCATAATATTACGTTTACTTGTAACTTTGTTTTAGTTTGTAGTTTAAATGAATGGATACCAGCGCAACCCACTACACTACATATCTGTTCAAATTGCATCAAATAATTTTTAAGTAGCATCAAAATTGTCGCAGCCCTGCGACATTAAATCAACAGTAGTGCTGTCTTCAGTGTAAATGCTTGTTTATCAGATTTCAGCAGTGTGCTATTCTCAAATCCTTACACTGTAAGTTACAGTAAATAAATTGTGACCAAAGCAAAGGCTTGTAGACCAACCTGATTGTCCTAATGAAGGCAGTGCTTTTATTTTCATGGGGCTCGTGAACAGCCATCCACCTATTGTAAAAAATGTCCTACTCCTAGTCGTGAATTTCCTAGTTTGTGCTCCATTCTTCAATGATGTCCTTCATTGCAAAAGCGTGTATACATGGCTAGTGGTAATGCTAACTGGAAACTACTTAACTCGCTATGTAAAAACGACATGGTGCCGTCGTACACTCACAGGCGCATTCATTCGTGCAGATGACCTGAACTGTTGGCACGGTGTTTTGTTATTTATGATTTAGCTTTCCTACTTCAGACACCATGTTTCGATGTCAAATAACGAGACGGAGTCACTGATGCAGTTTTCAACTGGTGTTCGGTGTAATAATCAAGACAGTCGGTACAAATGTAACAACATGCAAATATATAACATCAACGCTAGATGGCGGTATATGACCGTGAAAACTCTCTCCCAGTCAAAACCCTCTCCCCAGTCATTTAAATGGAGCCAAAAACTGATTCAAAATAATAATAAAAAATATAACACGTGAGCCGATGACTTAGCTGTATGTAAGCGCAATGGACAGCAATACCCAAGACATGTGGGCACTGGAATGGAATCGATTGGGTCAAAACTGCGGGTGTAGTTTTAATAATAATAATAATAATAATAATAATAATATGACTTTCCGAAAACAGTGTGATTGCATGACACAATCACATAATGATCAGATGACCAACGAGACAAACAATAGGTTTTTGCGCTGAAAAGGTTGGGGAAAAACACCCACATGTGCACTCCGCACTGGATTTAAATTACTGGACTGCGAAGGTAATAACCAAATAACCCTTCTCCTCTAAAGAAACAAATCTCGTCTGAATAGGGCTGGGGAACTCAGTTTATTGAGGTCAGTGTTTTGAGTGATAAGATTGCAATGCGTCTTTGTGGTCATTTACACTTGTGTTCAGAGACACTGCGTACTGAATGTGAATTAAGTTGTATTTGCTTACCCAGTGAGCACAAGACGTAATTTGAACGTTGATTTCTGGTTGAATACTGGTAGATATCGGGTTTGGACGTTCACAACTTCCCTTTGCCCTTTATTCAACTGGCTAAAATGCGGTTACAACATGAACGTGTAATAAAACACAAATTTGTTTATAATTTTGATGTGTATGTTTATACAGTATGTAGGTTGAAAGAAAGACGATATTGAACATTTGAAAGGTTTTTTTCTGAATTCATAATGCACTGGTAGGCGAAATGTGGTCTACATGAAGACGTAATTTGAACACATTTTATTCTTCATGTAAAATGTCAGAAATATGGACTTTCAACCTCTTCAACCAAAAAATGCTCACTGGGTAATTTGAAAGCTTAAAAGAAATACAATATTTTCTCCCTGAATTAAGGAAGACCAAATGTGGTCTACATGAAGATATCATTTAAACGTATTTAATGTTACATTTTACATGAAAGAAACGTACAGCTAAAGGCTGTGCTTTGCCAACAAGAGGCTTCTAGGGCAACGTTATGGGATTGGGAGCAGTTTTGAATGTAAAACAAGATATCGGAGATATCAAAAGATTTCAAAAATTAAAAGGCTTAGAAATGAAAAATTACAACGCAGTAGTGTCATTAACGTTTTTATTTTTATTTGTGGCAACCAGTCTAGGATGTATGATATAGGAATGGAAAAAACAAATGTTTCCATACAAACAAACCCATGCTGTAAACCAGATCCATGAAAGCCTCCTGAATAGCATACGTATACTAACCATAGGCCTATGTTTAAAAGTTGGGATACCCCCTATTACAAACCTACCAAACTGAACTCTGGCACCTGCAGGCTCACCGATCAAGAATCAAACTTGCTCATTTAAAATCTGCATATGGTCAGACAATGAAGCCTGCAGGATTCTGTATAAGCAGGTGCTTACCACACAAGGTTAACTTTGACCAGACACCACTGATCCTTAAATCAGCCTCATACAGCTCAAGTCCCCTGACTTTCTACTCGCTGACTACTCTGTCTTCCTCAACAGTTCCATTTGGACTGCAGTGCAACCCAAAACAGTCTGTAATCTATCTGTGATGGCTTTTAACCAAGTTGTTTCATCGTATCATCATACCTCCCATCCTCTTATTCCAACACTTGGTTCCTGTATTTGATATCTCATTTGGCAAACTAAAGATCCACTTGTCATATGTAAGGGATACAAGTATACTTACGAGCTGTTATTTTAAAGACCTGTCTAGTTAACTTTTGTTGAACAGATGTATTGTCCTATCAGTAGTATAGGCTGTATGTTGCGCTGACTGCGCTGACCTATCAGAGTTCTTGGTTGACGTGCAGAGCGGGGTAAGGGGGGAGATGAGAAAATGTCGGAGTGTGTAAAGACCACGTTTTGATATGTGTCGTGGTAAAAAGCCGTTCTTTTGCTGTTTCCAGTGAGACTACTTTTAAGAAAAGAACCTGGACGAAAATGCGGTAGATCGGGCAGGAGAGACGTGGGCTGTGTTGAGCTTGAAGTGAGTTACGCGAGTAAGTAAAACCGTAATTGCTTGAGCACAATTAGCTTCGGATTAGCACGTTGTCGGCTGTTTGCTAGTCAAGTGTCCTGCGTGGTGCGCCCGTATCGTGTGTGAGTTTCTAGTCGGAGGAGCGCCGGGGAGAACACCCAGAAAAGTTGAGTCGGTGCACAGACAGGCGCACATAACCTAAAACGTGTTGTGAGCTGGACGGAGTTCAACATTAAGAGCTTACTTTAAGCAGGCGCTGGTGATTGCTCAGGTGCACAGCGTGTTGTGTGAGATTCTCATTCAAATTGAACCAAGGGTTTCCCTGCCATCCAGAATACACTCATCTCTGCTCATCGGTATTCTGCTCTATTCTGTTTCCACTATTATACCAAGGACTGAGGAGGTATGTTAACTTGCTATCTTGAACTGAAGACAAGACGAAAGACGAATGTGTAACTGTTTGAAGGGACTCAGTTAAATTCATCACTGTGTATGGGACAATACTCATGGACATTTTATGGACTGTGACAAAGGTTTAAATTGGGTTTAAGTTAGAATATTGTGTTTCACATAAGTAAAATTATTGATTGTCTATGTGAACTGTTGAACATGCACTGGTTCTGCTATGAAAATGGTGGTGTAAAAAAGGGTAATTCACATTTTATCTGTTGAACTGGTAATTTATTTCTCTATTAGGAAATGCTATACCTTTGTTACTAATGACCTTAAACTGAAACTAAGAGAAAATAGTTAAAAGGGTTGAATTTAATTGAGTGAATAAATAAGTCACTAATTTTCAGTATATTGATTCATGTTGTTGATTAAGAACTTACTTTGGAGTAGGGGCATTTCACCTATCCTGCTAGATATGTGAAAGGGGGAGGGTTGTGCTGAAGTTACTTTGAGTTAATAGGCTAGTGCACACTTACACTCCAGGTAGCTACTGTGTCAGAAAGAGGTTCTGGAGCCCACCTTATCATATCAGTTAATATTACCGCACACCAGGATATGTAAAACATACTTACATATGTAGGTAACAAGACTAGTTGTGTTGGGGCGAGGACTTAGATCCTTTCGTTTCTTAACCTTCCAAGGTAAGCAAGTTCTAGTTACACCCCTACCAGGCGGTGGCTTAATTCCCCCGCTACACATATGCCTCCCTGTCCATGGAAGCCAAGTGCCAAAACAAACTACACTGTACACCTAAGTATTGCACTTCCTTAAATCTATAAAAACTTGCAAGCTTCTTGCTACAGATCATTTTAAGGGACTTTCTAAAAGCTCTGTTGGTAAAGTTAGTCTGTAAAGCAGAGACAAAATAAGTCAGTCATTGTGCACTGAAGTGCTGTTTTAAAACATGCCAAAATGGGTTTAAAATTAACCGTTAATTTAGACATTGACATTTCAGTTCGTTTTGATAAATTCTGGATTATCAGTTTATTCATATAACAGATCAAAGACAGTCACGTGAAAGGCCAGGTTACGGACAAAACCTTAAAGTAAGGAGAAAGAAACAATCTCATTGCTCCTAGCTGCAGTTGAATTATTCCATATCTAACTTAGGTTAACTGGAGTATTAAAATATATGTCTACAAAGGGTAGGTTATATTAAACGTTTCTTTAATCTACCGTGTTATGGTGTTTAACACTGCGTAGCTAACGTTAGCTTGCTTCAGACATGGACGCATCATTTAAAATAAACTATGTGCACTTTCCCTTTCAAGATATATATATCATATATTGCTAATACAAATCGCATAACATAGGCTAACTGTATATCACAGTAACTTCGCAAAACAGATTTTCAACCCACGCAATCACAATTCTAATTCAAATCAACTTTGCTAGTTAGTCTAACTGCATTTTATCTTACTGCAGTTAGAAAGCAATGGATGGGGCCGAGGCACATTGCTTTGAGCGGGCGTATCTCCATTTTCCTTGGATGGATTTACTGTTTTTTTTTTTGGTTCTCAAGGAGGCCTTTGTTTTGTAAGTGTTGAAAGGATTGGCGCGAGGGAGTCGATTTAGGTTAGTACAGAGTCAATACAAGTATATAGAGTACCGCAGTTAGAAAGCAATGGATGGGGCGCATCGCTTTCAGGGGGTGTATCTCCATTTTCCTTGGCTGGATTAACTTTTTTTTTTTTTGGTTCTCATGGAGGCCTTCGTTTTGTAAGTGCTGAAAGGATTGGCGCGAGGAAGTTGATTTAGATTAGTACAGAGTCAATACAAGTATAATGAGTATATCTTACTGCAGTTGGAACGCAATGGATGCGGCGCATCGCTTTGAGGGGGCATATCTCCATTTTCCTTGTATGGATTTTTTTTTTTTTTAGGTTCTCATGGAGGCCTTCGTTTCGTAAGTGTTGAAAGGATAGGCGCGATCGAGTTGATTTAGGTTAGTACAGAGTCAATTCAAGTATATAGAATTGATTTTAAAGAAGTTATTTTTGACTGATTGACTGCCTCGCTCAAGGTCATGTCCACACGGGGGTTTTGTTCAAAATGAATCAAAGTTTGACCGTTAACTTTGATGGGAATAGGTTGGAATTTTGGCTTAAGCAGAGGAGTGGTCCCTATTTTTGTGCCTGTTTCAGCGTGAAATAGTCGAAATTCTAACGAAGTCTAGCAACAAGCATGAAATCAGTTAATTGATAGTTTGATTTTAAATAAAACAAATATTTTTTAATTGATCATTTGATTTTAAATAAAACATATTTGTTAATTGAACTGCTTAAATTTGTGGATTTTTTCACGTAAGAACAAAACGTACGCTCTTTGGAAGCTAACTGTGAATTAGCAAGAGCGCTATAGATATCGACACTTATGTTGTGAAACCAAGTTTTACTTTTGATTGAACTAAACGACTCAGACCAACAAAATCGTTACATTTGGGTTGATTCAAACAGTTTCAAAACGCTATGCAGCGCAATTTTCTTCACCACTGCATGATTGTGCTACTGCTATGACTACACTATAGCTGTTGGGTTTGTCTTGCCTACACTTAGTTTGGGCCATTTAGTTTGTAAATGAATGCTTCTTAAAGGCACAGAACACATATATGGGATACTAATACACATGCTCTGTGAATTTCAAACCAAAGACTAGACTGCAAACTGTTCAATTTAAAACGGTATCGGCCCGAAATTTCACGATCGGTGCATCCCTAAAAAACTTTATTGACTGCCATTGCACATAGTACCTGACTAGAAAAATTAACAGTCCTCTGTTGATAATGATTCTTTTTCTTTTTAAATTCTTTTTTTCTAATCAAGTAGCTCAAGGAAAGAGATTTGGGTTGTGCACTTTTCTATAGCTAGCACAGGCAATGTAAGCTAATGTAACAGTTCTACTTCTCAGACTGATTAAATTCAATATTGTAAAGAAGGCAGCAATGCCATTAGTAAGGGAAGATGTACGATGTGCTGGGCATTTCTGGATCATTTGGAGGTGAGACGGCATGCGGCGCAGCTACATAAGGGCTGCCGACTTTTCCGAAAACAGTTGCGTGAAAAAGTACAGCAATTTGTTGGCGAGCTAGGTGTCATCACCACGCGCAGCAGACATTTATTTGTCTTTGTACTTGAAGAAACATTTACACATGTATTTTTAAGCCATTTCCCCAGTTTCCTAACTTCTAATCCTTCCCCCCTCCATAAAAAAACATTTACATAGAAATACAACTTTCTGAAATGTTCCTATTGGATCGCTGCTTTGCAGAAGTAAGAAAAATAGAGCACTGTCTGATTATTTTCCCCGATTAGGATTCCGGAAGTGCTGGTGATGCGTATAGGCGCCTGGCAAAGCGGCATTTTAGAGTTTTTTTTTTCCAATGATCTACAATAGCCGTTTATGCTTCCCAAAAGCAAATGTGTGAATGTGTGAGAAATATGAGGTGTGGCGTTAGAGAGTGTGAAGAGGGTCATTTGCCTGAGTCTCACGCTCAACGCTTGAGAGTTGGCAGCTCTGATTTAATGTTATAGAAAATATATAAGTAAAAAGGAGAAGAAAATGTTTAAAAATATGCAGGGCAGCCCTTAGCGACCATTTGAAATGGGACAATGTGTTGGTTGCCACAGTCTAAACTTGAGGTAGTTTAACTGCTTGAGGTAGTTTCCTATAGTAGGTCATTTTGGCGACCCCTACCGTTTGCTTGGTGTAATTATTTTCCCGATTCGTCGCAAAGAAGACATGCAGAATGCTCGCGGTCACTGCATATCGCTAGCACGATCGACTATACACCAAGTATGGGCATCGCTTCCTGATTTTGTGACGGACTTCCTTGTGCAATAAAGCAAGTCGTCACAGTTTCACGGGAGATCGTACCCGATGGCAGACAAAATAAGTGTTCATAAAAAATGAAAATATTACATGTACATAGGTATTCACACCCTTTACTCAATACTTTGTTGAAGCACCTTTGGCAGCAATTACAGCCTCAAGTCTTCTTGAGTATGATGCTACAAGCTTGGCACACCTATTTTGGGGCAGTTTCTCCCATTCTTCTTTGCAGATCGTCTCAAGCTCCATCAGGTTGGATGGGGAGCGTCGGTGCACAGCCATTTTCAGATCTCTCCAAAGATGTTCAATTGGTTTCAAGTCTGGGCTCTGGCAGGGCCACTCAAGGACATTCACAGACTTTTCCCAAAGCCACTCCTTTTTTATCTTGACTGTGTGCTTAGGGTCGTTGTCCTGTTGGAAGGTCAACCTTCGCCCCAGTCTGAGGTCCAGAACGCTCTGGAGCAGGTTTTCATCAAGGATCTCTGTACATTGCTGCATTCATCTTTCCCTTGATCCTGACTAGTCTCCCAGTTCCTGCTGCTGAAAAACACCCCCACAGCATGATGCTGCCACCACCATGCTTCACTGTAGGGATGGTATTGGCCAGGTGATGAGCAGTGCCTGGTTTCCTCCAGACATGACGCTTGGCATTCAGGCCAAAGAGTTCAATCTTGGTTTCATCAGACCAGAGAATTTTGTTTCTCATGGTCTGAGAGTCCTTTAGGTGCCTTTTGGCAAACGCCATGCGGGCTGTCATGTGCTTTTTACTGAGGAGTGGCTTCCATCTGGTCACTCTACCATAAAGGCCTGATTGGTGGAGTGCAGCAGAGATGGTTGTCCTCCTGGAAGTTTCTCCCATCTCCACAGAGGAACACTGGAGCTCTGACAGAGTGACCATCGGGTTCTTGGTCACCTCCCTGACCAAGGCCCTTCTCCCCCGATTGATCAGTTTGGCTGGGCAGCCAGCTCTAGGAAGAGTCCTGGTGGTTCCAAACGTCTTCCATTTGCGAATGATGGAGACCACTGTGCTCGTTGGGACCTTCAATGCTGCAGAAATGTTTTTTGTACCCTTCCCCAGATCTGTGCCTCGATACAATCCTGTCTCGGAGGTCTACAGACAATTCCTTGGACTTCATAACTTGGTTTGTGCTCTGACATGCACTGTCAACTGTGGGACCTTATATAAACAGGTGTGTGCCTTTCCAAATCATGTCCAATCAATTTAATTTACCACAGGTGGACTCCAATCAAGTTGTAGAAACATCTCAAGGAGGATCAGTGGAAACGGGATGCACCTGAGCTCAAATTTGAGTGTCACAGCAAAGGGTGTGAATACTTATGTACATGTGATATTACATTTTTTTTTTTTTAATACATTTGCAAAAAATGTAAAACTTTTTTTCACTTGGTCATTATGCGGTATTGTATGTAGAATGTTGTGAATTTTTTTTTATTTAATCCATTCTCGAATTAGGCTGTAACATGATAAAATGTGGAAAAAGTGAAGTGGTATGAATACTTTCCAGATGCACTGTATACATAACTATCTGCTCACACATGTGAAGAGCGGCTAGCATATTATGAATGAGCAAACTTTAAGCCTCTATGCTCAATATCGATTTGTATGCAGTTCATGAGTTATATGTCAACACTGGTCCTCCCTATCTGATTACTTTTTACAATATAGCACATTCATAAAAAAACTAATATAACAAACAAAAATGTGAATTTTCTGTTGAATAGCTTACACATTTTCTGATGAGAGACCAACACCCATAATTAACTAAAATCAGAATAGATATAGGCCAATCCATCATGAGCCTGCGTTGTGCAGGACACGACCCCAGATTAAACGGAAAACACCCCTTCTTGCACCCCCCATTTTTGTAGTCGTTATGGCGCCGCTGCTGTCAGATCGCCATAAAATTATGACGAAGCAGCACTGGCAAACATATAGGATGACTAAGTAGCCTACTAACGTTTAGTATTATTATTTATTTATTTTGTTCTCTAAGCTCTATATGTTTGCACATGTATTAAATTAATTTAATAAGTATTAAAATTACTCAAACTATCCACAATGACAGTAGAGCTTAAACGAAGTGGATCGAGGGTCAGCCAAATAGCGCTGTGTAAAACTCTTCCTGTAATAGCTTGGGCATTATAACTTTATTGCATTATTCTTATTCTTTCACCTGCATTTCAACACACTATTAATTATCCAGAATCATACTGTAGAAATAAACGTAGTTTATGGGAAATGGGCGATATTATAAAGGCACAATTTTTGCGGAATGAACTAATCTATTTTATTAGAATGCATTTTATGACAATGTAATGCAATATCTTCTATTCATCCTAACAGCTAACTGTGCTTCCGAAACAAGCTCTAGATCCATAACTAGATCCACCATCGTTATTTCTCCAACACTTCAATAGGGCTACTGTAAACATACAGTAACTTGTTCCAGATATCTAACAAGACTGAACGATGAGCGCTACAACCATACAGATGGAACATGTAGGCTACTGCGCTCTCTATTCATCTCTCTATTCATTTCAATGCATGGGTGCAAAACTTCTTCATTTGCTATATTGCTAGTGAACACGAAACACCATGCATTTGTCGTTCATTACTGCAGGATAGGGGAAGCATCTAGGTGCTTGGCTAGCTAACTAGAAAAATTTGCGATATGGTGACCCCGTCACGTACTCACAGGTGCATTCGTGCAGATGTCCAGAACTGTTTGGCGCGGAATTGTTGTTATTTATGAGTTAGCTATCCCACTTCTGAAGGACCAAAATTAATCATACCCTTGTGTATACTGCCGAATGATACCCTTGTGTATACTGCCATCTAGTGACCACAACAAAATGTTGACTAACATAGGCTACATGTAGCCTATACATTTTATTGTGGTCACTATGACAGTATACATTCATTGTCCCATTCATTGTCTATGGGCAAATTAAGCGTGTAAAAGAGGCAATTAAAAAATAACTAGTGGACAAATTAATTAGCTGTGTAAAAGCGCAGTCTGTCCGTTGCATTCGAACTGACATTTTGGCGTTGCAATGGAAGCGAAATGCAGGTATTTAGGTGCCGGAAAATGGGGCTAATAGTATTATTATTATAATAATAATAATAATTCTTAAACTTAAGGATAACAGTATTGCGTCTTACGAGGCAATCACATAATAACCAGACGGAGTCATTCATTGCTGCAAGCCAATGCTGCAAGCCAAGACAGTCAGTATAGCTTAACATAACAACTTGCAACTACATAACATCAACGCTAGATGGTGGTATATGCCCGTGAAATCTCTCTCGCCATTCATTTCCATGGGGCCAATAACCGATTAAAAATAATAAATCAAAAATATAACACGTAAACCGATCACTTAGCTGTATGTAAGCGCAACGGACTGCAGTACTCAAGACATGTGGGCACTGGAAAGGAATCTATTGGGTCACAACTACGGGCGTTGATAAGGCACCAAAAATAGGCCTAATAATAATAACAATATGACTTTCCGGTAACAATATGTGCTGCATCTGACGATGCATCACATAATTAAGCATGTAAAAGAGGCAATTAAAAAATAACTAGTGGACAGATTAATCAGCTGTGTACAAGCGCAGTCCATGGCATTCGAACGGACATTTTGGCTTTGCAATGGAAGCGAAATGCTGCAACCGTAGTTAGTCAGAAAAATTGGGCTAATAATAAAACTTAACGATAACAGTATATGATTGCGTCTTACGATGTAATCCCATAATAAAACTTAACGATAACAGTATATGATTGCGTTTTACGGCAATCACGTAATAATAAGACTTTGCAATAACAAGATGTGATCAAATCAGATACATAATAATTAGTAAAAAGTGGTAGTGTCAGCAATTGTGTGCATCTGACCTCCCTAGCACACTAAGTCAAAGAGATTAGTTCCGATTGGATCTCTTCCCAAATCGTCCCTCCACAATAGTTTGTAATAGTTTTTTTATCTTAAATTCGTTTTTATTTAGTAATCGTCTTGTTTTTGTCAGTAAAAAAAAGTGTTGATTGAAAACTATAGCAAAAAGTATTAGTCAACAAAATTAACACTAATATGCTGTTGCCCCTAAACACCGGTTACTTTACCTAAGGTAACCATCTTGAGTGGCACAGACTCTAAAAATTTTATAAATTCTTATTGTACAGGGCAAATACATGTAAAAAATACTGAAGAACAACTTCTAAATGCTGAGTACATTGTGAAAGTGAGTTGATATCAAAACTAGTGCCTACCATTGTTTCTAGTCAGACTTGTCTAATGTTGATTATAGATTCATATAACATAGTCCACCTTCAAAGTGGAACAACACATCCAGTGTCAGAACTAATTACACTTCTATGAGTTTAAAAAAGACCTATTCATGAGTGATGGTACAATATACTTTTGGTGTGTGGCGGTGGCAAATGCTGATGGTTGTCAGAATAGGCTGTTTTATGCAGTTAACTAGTATTGCTTGTAAATCAAAACTGAGCAACAACTTATAACCTACTATGCCAGAGACTACTAATGAGAGCTGCAATTACAAGCAAGAAACAACGATCACTCCATGATAATGATAACACACTGAGTGCTGGGCTGGGCAATGTGGCCTAAAAAATGAATAAAGATTTTTTTCTAAGTTATGGACGATTTCGATTAAAATCTTGATTTCTGTTGTTTTCTCAAAAAATATAAAAATACCAAGCCATGCTTTTAAATAAGTATTTCCTTTATTTTATAAATGAAATATTTTATTGTGCGTTATTAACTTGTATATTTGTGCACCAGAGAAGAAAGGAGGAGCGCATTGAGAGAACACAGGAGGAGAACAGGCAAACAGGCAGTCAACACAGGAGAAGAACAAGCAGACAACACTGGAGGAGAACAGGCAGACAACAGAGGAGAACAGGCAGACAACAGAGGAGGAGAACAGGCAGACAACACAGGATGAGTACAGGAAAACAACACAGGAGGAGAACATGCAGACAGGCATCTTTTTATAGTACTTATACCGACATGAATATAGGAGAGTATGCGTTCAACTCCCTACGGTGTCCTTGCCCAGTCAGGACTTATTTCACAACTAGGTGTAAACAGGGGCTCTCCTGCCACGCAATTACATTTGCATTTTCTCGCGGAATGCATTCTAATTATTATTATTATTATTTTTTGGCCTGTTTTTTGCGCCTCAACAACGCCCACAGTTTTGACTCTGTCGATTCCATTCCAGTGCCCAAAGGTCTTGGTACAGTGCGCGTCATAGCTAAGTGATTGGTTCACGTGTTATAGTTTAAATTATTATTTTTGATCGCTTTTTAGCCTCATTGAAATGACTGGGGAGAGAAATGACTGGAGAGAGAGTTTTCACATATACCGCCATCTAGCGTTGATGTTACGTAATTGCATGTTGTTATGTTTGTGTAGTGACTGTCTTGGCTATTACGCCGAACACCAGTGGTTAACTGCATCAATGACTGTCTCGTTATTTGACATGTAAACATGATGTCTGTAGTGGGATCGCTAACTCATAAATACTCAAAACTCACAAAAACACCGCGGCAACAGTTCAGGACTTATGCACGAATGCGCCTGTGAGTATGTAATGGGGGTGTTCTGACAATTTGAGCCTCGTCTCAGAATGGGCTTCCCGGTAGCACATATTATCAAATGCAACTGAAAATTTTAAACAAACACAACTGAAAATTTGAGCCTCCCCTCCAAATGGTTTACCTCAATTGAATAGTATGAGGTAGCCCATTTTGACAGGGAGAAATTACTGCTCAGAATGCGCTACCTTGTGTTTTGAAGTAAATGCATATTTCTTTAACACATTAAAGCCCTGCAGCCCATTTTGCAGGGTGAAATTACTGCTCAGAATGCGCTACCCTGTGTTTTGAAGTAAATGCATATTTCTTTAACACATTAAAGCCCTGTTAGCCCATTTTGACAGGGAGAAATGACCGCTCAGAATGCGCTACCAAGTGAAATAAAAAACTATGTAGAGTCTTTACTTCGTTTTGCCTCATTTATGCTGTTACTGTCCTCTGCTTTCTGTGTCAGAGTTTGACACATACACACACATGCTCGTGCTATACTCACTATGCCCACTGCGTCCCTCCGGCTGATTCAACCTAGAACTCTAAACAATCACTTGCCACCGGTCTGTTGCTAGCTATTGGCTAATTCTGAGACAATTGCCATATTTCAATTCCAAATTCCACTATATAATGTTACTGACGTTAGGGCTCTGGGACTACTTGTTTAAAGTTACCAGCAACGCTATAATTTTACTGACGATTACAACAAAGTCGAACGTTTACGGTTAGCCCCTGATGGTTATATTAGGCTGGACAACTCCAACCGCTACTATGTTGTCTTAACGGGACAAAATTCACGCAGCGGGGACTATAATCGCGCTGTGTAACGTTTTGAAACTGTTGGAATCACCACAAATATAACGTTTTTGTTGGTCTAAGCCTGTTCAGTAATTCAAATGTAAACCTCGTTTCACAACATGTCAACATCGATAGAGCTCTTGCTAATTCACATTTAGCTTTCAAAGAGCGCAGGTTTTGTTCTTGCATGAACAAATCCTTAACTTTAAGCAGTTTGATCAAAAATATATGCTTTATTTAATATCAAACCACTGAAGTACTGATTTAAGCATTTTTTCTTAAATCATGGACAATTCAATCTTTACATATACTCACTGTTAATAACATCATATTGTAATTTCAAAACTCGCCCTCTGCGTGGTGCTCGACGCTGAACTGTGTTCTAAATGCTTTATTTTGGTAGAAAACGGGCACCGATTTTGCCACGCACCAAGTCTTAAAATCTTCTTGCCTACCTGTTCCCATACTTTTTCACGGTCAAACTTTGATTCATTTTGAATTAAACCCCTGTACCTACATGACCTTAAGTGGAATAAGCAATCAGTCAACAATTAGTTATTTAAAATACGTGCTATACTTTACTTGTGTTGCTACTAACTTAAATTAAATCCGTCGGTCGGGGCCTTTCAACTCTGACTAGTCCAAAGCCTTTGAAAGATTCTCAGAAAAAATTATAAAAATCGATCCAAGGCAGAGAAAGAACTGCTCACTCAAAGTTTTCCGTGCCTTCACTTCTCCAGGACAGCAGTAAAACACACGTCATTTTCCACTATAGCTTGCTAGATAGTTTGTTTTGATTTAGAAATCAGTCGCGTGGAATGAAATCCATAAAGCGAGACCTATTTTCATTGTTTTATGTAGGCCTATGGTAATGTCAGTCAGTTTGGCTACTATTACATAGGCCTATAACACATTGAATTTTAACTTTAGCTATGCTGATTGATGGTTTGTAAGTGATGCTCATCTGTACCAAGATAAAAGGCAACCTAGTTGTTGCATTCTTGAGCGGGGTAATTTTAAGTAGGCTTATCAAGGCAGTTAAGAGTATATTAATGATCAGCGGATATGAAAAACTGTTCATATTTAAATTACTTCTGCTTATGAACAACTATGCGTGATAAGAGTTTGAGGTAGCATATCAATTGCCGTGAGAAAATCGGGACCTTTCCTTTCATCTTTTGTTTTCCTCTATGTCCACCGAAGCGTTGGTTTCCTTAAAGATCGCGTTGAGTGGCATGACCAGTATTTGTGACCACGGATGCGTGCCTGAAAAATCAGTGCATTAAGAAAACAAGAAAACCTATTTATTAGTCAGATGGTTTATTGCCTTAAGGTTTGCAGAGCCGACTGCAGAAAATAGCAGATCGGCTACTCGTAGACAGCTAAAAATACAAGATCAATACAATACAAGATCATCATTGTCATTATAAATTCAATATAGGCTATACTATAGGAGTATAGAATAGTTTGTTGGGCAGAGAACTTTGACTTTTGCAAGATCGATTGGGCGAGAACTGTGAGGGGAGGCAAGGAAAACGATAGTATTTCAACGATAGAATATGTCTGTTTATTACCGCTTTATAGGCTAAGTAAGCAGATATGTACAAATAAATACTGAGCAATGATCTTGCAATGGGACCTACATTTTACTGAGATGTTTTGAAAAGGGTTTTCGACCCGGTGATTATCTGGCACTGATTATGCGTGTACAAACGCAATTGCAAGCAGTACCTTGGCCATCTGTCGTTCGGAGCTGTACTGTAGAATTTTTGTTGACTAGGGCCACGTCATAAAAAAGCTAAGTTGTTTGACACGTTCGCGGTTTTCAGCATACACGTTTTTAATATTTTAGCCTTAATTTAGGTAAACGACCATGTAACTGTATAGGCAGTGAGTTTTCAAAGTATCTGCAGCAACATATACATTATTTTTCCCTGACAAAGAAGTAAACCAATGTCAAAGTTGGCCATAGGAGGTTTGAGCTTTTTGAAGACACGGCGTGGCTACACCGAAGTATCAACTCGGTAAAATTAAAAACCTTTTTTCGACACTAAAACTGTCACTTTTAGATCAACTGAAAATTTATGAATTTGTTTTTATTAATAAACGTTTAGTACGTAACACAAATTTGGAGCATTCACTGCTTAATCACTTGATTTAAAAAAAAACTGAAAACACGTTTGTCCTGTATTGTTATATTTTCTTTAGGCTAACATACTATTAGCATTTAGCAAGGCCAATACTGCCGTAACCGTGACGGGCTTAAACAATTTGCTTTTGGATTTGTTTTGGAACGCGAGACCAAATTATGAATGGTTGTTATGTGGTTGAGAAGGGGGCAGACGTCAAGCTGAATTCAAGCTACTTGGTGACAGTTTGTCTTTGAGCTGTAGCCTACTGGTTCATGTGAAATCAGTTTGTAAACGTCATATATCATATCTAAGCCATATCATTTATGACCAAGCAGCAGTGACAGTAGGAGTTGTAAGAGGCTGGCTACCGTAAAAGTAGGCTGTTATATCTGGAATTGATTAACTGTTGACAATTTTATTTCTAAAGAAAAATATGATTGATTTGTTTGTTGCTCTTTCCTCTTGTAAGTTTGTATGCAACATAATACCTTAACTCAATGCAATGTTGGCCTACTGAAACTAATGTATGTGTCACAAAAATTAACATTTATTGTTTTGTCCGGGAAAAAATATAATTGGCCGGTGGATTTTTTCATTTACCACTCCCTTTGGCCGGTAAGTCAGAAAGTTAATTTCGGACACTGCCTACACACTTGCATTTACACTGTATTTGGTATTATGCATTTGTTCTCAAAGCAGCCCATGTAAGAGCTTTGCTCCCACTTTGCACTTGCCAATAAGTGTGCTGTGTGCAACAGTGTTCATGTCTATTGGTGTTTGTGCAGTCACCGTTAAAAACAACCGTAAAAGTTATTTTTAAAGTGTGTGCCCTCAATTAACATTAGGTTGGATGGCTGTTCCATCCCTAAACTGGCAACCATCCAAACTAGATGATAGTACAGAGCAAAAATTATTGTCTTAACTAAATAATATAGGCCCTTTACATGGTCGAGTTGGTTAATATGTGCTACTCAAAGCTTCCTTCAAATATCACTCTTCCATCAACTGATTATGCATGTCAGTGTGACTTTGCATGTAATTTATTATTTATTTTTAAAGAGCCAACGTTGGCTTGTGATTTTATGTGTGGGATATGGGACTGCGTCATTGGAAGCATTACTTACTTAGTCTCCTTAATGAAGAGGCTTCACCTGCTGATCCCAGACTGCTGGAGGGCTAAAGAAGACAACACATGAGATTTAATTACTTAACAGGAAGTTATGATAAACTGCAAGTAGTTATTCTTTTAGACAAACTGACAATTCATTATTTTGTCTTTATTCATAAACTGATTTACTAAAGCTGTCAACATCTGTCTGTATAGAACGATAAGTGAAACACACTGTCAGTCAGAGCGTCCGCATAAGAAGGAAATACAGGGCTTTCCACAAGATATGTAGTAGTCAGCCAGTCGTGGAAGGTAGCCAGCTCGTATCGAACTATTAGCTCTCACATAGGGCTATTATATACACTGTTGAATGGAGTGCACAAAAACAAAAATGATTTAGCATAATAAATATAAACGGAGATGTGTTGCTGTTATGATTATGTGACTTGTTTTTGTAACGTAATCCGTCATACTGTATGTTGTACAGTTTAATCGGGAAGCATATTTAATAGGATCTATAATTATAAAACAGCCTACTTGAAATGTATTCTCATAAATAATAAGGCAAGCAGTATACTACTTTTAAACTAGTACCGGTTTCGATGCCTCAGTCGGACTCGTGCTGATATGAGCGCAAGGTTTCATTCTTGTCACATGTTCGTTGCGTATAACTGTCAATGAGGGAAATGACCACACTGAAGGTGTCATGCAGTTGGGCAGCCAGTATAAATTAATATTAATTACGGGCATTTCACCGACTATTTATAGGCAACTATGGGCGTTACAAGGGTGGGACAAGACCCGCGCTCACGTCGGCCAAATTTAGAATTGATTGTGATTTATAAAGGGAAATCGGCGTACGACTTGCGTGCGCACTGTT
Source organism: Galaxias olidus (assembly GCA_026901105.3). Taxonomy (NCBI): domain Eukaryota; kingdom Metazoa; phylum Chordata; class Actinopteri; order Galaxiiformes; family Galaxiidae; genus Galaxias; species Galaxias olidus. The sequence goes on from JAPMUY010008128.1 coordinate 33,514, forward strand.
TTATAAATCAGAATTTTTTTGTGCATACGCCATTTTCGCCTTTTGTATATACAGTGGGGGGAACAAGTATTTGATACACTGTCGATTTTGCAGGTTTTCCCACATACAAAGCATGTAGAAGTCTGTAATTTTGATCATAGGTACTCTTCAACTGTGAGTGACGGAATCTAAAACAAAAATCCAGAAAATCACATTGTATGATTTTTAAGTTAAGTAATTCATTTGCATTTTATTGCATGACATAAGTATTTGATACATCAGAAAAACAGAACTTAATATTTGGTACAGAAACCTTTGTTTGCAACTACAGAGATCAGACGTTTCCTGTAGATCTTGACCAGGTTTGCACACACTGCAGCAGGGATTTTGGCCCACTCCTCCATGCAGATCTTCTCCAGATCCTTCAGGTTTTGGGGCTGTCGCTGGGCAATACGGACTTTCAGCTCCCTCCAAAGATTTTCTATTGGGTTCAGGTCTGGAGACTGGCTAGGCCACTCCAGGACCTTGAGATGCTTCTTACGGAGCCACTCCTTAGTTGCCCTGGCTGTGTGTTTCGGGTCGTTGTCATGCTGGAAGACCCAGCCACGACCCATCTTCAATGCTCTTACTGAGGGAAGGAGGTTGTTGGCCAAGATCTCGCGATACATGGCCCCATCCATCCTCCCCTCAATACGGTGCAGTCGTCCTGTCCCCTTTGCAGAAAAGCATCCCCAAAGAATGATGTTTCCACCTCCATGCTTCACGGTTGGGATGGTGTTCTTGGGGTTGTACTCATCCTTCTTCTTCCTCCAAACACGGCGAGTGGAGTTTAGACCAAAAAGCTCTATTTTTGTCTCATCAGACCACATGACCTTCTCCCATTCCTCCTCTGGATCATCCAGATGGTCATTGGCAAACTTCAGACGGTCCTGGACATGCGCTGGCTTGAGCAGGGGGACCTTGCGTGCACTGCAGGATTTTAATCCATGACGGCGTAGTGTGTTACTAATGGTTTTCCTTGAGACTGTGGTCCCAGCTCTCTTCAGGTCATTGACCAGGTCCTGCCGTGTAGTTCTGGGCTGATCCCTCACCTTCTTCATGATCATTGATGCCCCACGAGGTGAGATCCTGCATGGAGCCCCAGACCGAGGGAGATTGACCGTCATCTTGAACTTCTTCCATTTTCTAATAATTGCGCCAACAGTTGTTGCCTTCTCACCAAGCTGCTTGCCTATTGTCCTGTAGCCCATCCCAACCTTGTGCAGGTCTACAATTTTATCCCTGATGTCCTTACACAGCTCTCTGGTCTTGGCCATTGTGGAGAGGTTGGAGTCTGTTTGATTGAGTGTGTGGACAGGTGTCTTTTATACAGGTAACAAGTTCAAACAGGTGCAGTTGATACAGGTAATGAGTTGAGAACAGGAGGGCTTTTTAAAGAAAAACTAACAGGTCTGTGAGAGCCGGAATTCTTACTGGTTGGTAGGTGATCAAATACTTATGTCATGCAATAATAAGCAAATTAATTATTTAAAAATCATACAATTTGATTTTCTGGATTTCTGTTTTAGATTCCGTCTCTCACAGTTGAAGTGTACCTATGATAAAAATGACAGACCTCTACATGCTTTGTAAGTGGGAAAACCTGCAAAATCGGCAGTGTGTCAAATACTTGTTCTCCCCACTGTACGTTCACTTTTGGTATGGATCCTCCACATTGTTTTATAAATTAGACCCCTGAGCTTTTGTTATTAAGAATCATGAGACCATTTATTTATTGACACCTTCATTAAGGTTTATCTAGCTTATGCATTGGTTCTAAATTAAATTAATGAAATAATTATTTGCCAACTTAACATACTATATAGCTATACTATATACAGTGCATCCGGAAAGTATTTACAACGCTTCACTTTTTCCACATTTTGTTATGTTACGGCCTTATTCCAAAATTGATTGAATTCATTTTTTCCCCTCAAAATTCTACGTGAATTTTTTTTTTTTGAGATCTTTGCAAATTTATTAAAAATAAATAACTAAGAAATCACATGTACATAAGTATTCACAGCCTTTGCTCAATACTTTGTTGATGCACCTTTGGCAGCAATTACAGCCCCAAGTCTTTTTTAATATGATGCCACAAGCTTGGCACACCTATCTTTGGGCAGTTTCACCCATTCCTCTTTGCAGCACCTCTCAAGCTCCATCAGGTTGGATGGGAAGCGTCAGTGCACAACCATTTTCAGATCTCTCCAGAGGTGTTCAATCGGATTCAAGTCTGGGCTCTGGCTGGGCCACTCAAGGACATTCACAGAGTTGTCCTGAAGCCACTCCTTTGATATCTTGGCTGTGTGCTTAGGGTCGTTGTCCTGCTGAAAGATGAACCGTTGCCCCAGTCTGAGGTCAAGGGCGCTCTGGAGCAGGTTTTCATCCAGGATGTCTCTGTACATTGCTGCATTCATCTTTCCCTCTATCCTGACTAGTCTCCCAGTTCCTGCCGCTGAAAAACATCCCCACAGCATGATGCTGCCACCACCATGCTACACTGTAGGGATGGTATTAGCCTGGTGATGAGCGGTGCCTGGTTTCCTCCAAACATGACGCCTGGCATTCACGCCAAAGAGTTCAATCTTGGTTTCATCAGACCAGAGAATTTTGTTTCTCATGGTCTGAGAGTCCTTCAGGTGCATTTTGGCAAACTCCGGACAGGCTGCCATGTGCATTTTACTGAGGAGTGGCTTTCGTCTGGCCACTCTACCATACAGGCCTGATTGGTGGATTGCTGCAGAGATGGTTGTCCTTCTGGAAGGTTCTCCTCTCTCCACAGAGGAACGCTGGAGCTCTGACAGAGTGACCATCGGGTTCTTGGTCACCTCCCTGACTAAAGCCCTTCTCCCCGATCGCTCAGTTTAGACAGCCGGCCAGCTCTAGGAAGAGTCCTGGTGGTTCCAAACTTCTTCCATTTACGGATGATGGAGGCCACCGTGCTCACTGGGACCTTCAAAGCAGCAGACATTTTTCTGTACCCTTCCCCAGATTTGTGCCTCGATACAATCCTGTCTTGGAGGTCTACAGACAATTCCTTTGACTTCATGCTTGGTTTGTGCTCTGACATGCACTGTCAACTGTGGGACCTTATATAGACAGGTGTGTGCCTTTCCAAATCATGTCCAATCAACTTAATGTACCACAGGTGGACTCCAATTAAGCTGTAGAAACATCTCAAGGATCAACAGTGGAAACAGGATGCACCTGAGCTCAATTTGGAGCTTCATGGCAAAGGCTGTGAATACTTATGTACATGTGATTTCTTAGTTATTTATTTTTAATAAATTTGTAAAGATCTCAAAAAGGACTTTTTCACGTTGTCATAATGGTGTATTATGTGTAGAATTTTGAGGGAAAAAATGAATTTAATCAATTTTGGAATAAGGCCGTAACATAACAAAATGTGGAAAAAGTGAAGCGCTGTGAATACTTTCCGGATGCACTGTAGTTAGCTAGCTTGTTTTACACCGATTTTAAAGTTAGCAAACTTCAGCCAATTTCATGGGCTAAATTAGTTACGATATCCTACCTCAAAGACAAGTGGTAAAAAAGTATAGGCTGTGAAAAGTCTTTCTATAATAACCGTCCTTCATGCCTAGATGGATTGATCACCTCAGGATAGACGAGTCAATCTCCAAATGAATCCATTCAGCTTTCATTGATTTCATATCAGGTTTTGCACGTTACCTTTCAATGACAGAAACTTGAATTCAACTTGAAACTTGACAAAGCAACTGGCAAACTAGCGAGCTAACCTCGAGCCTGTCCCGACTATGCTAGAGTTCGCTAAAGACACAGAAAGTTTGTTTGTAGTTCCTCTAGTCCATCATCATGCTCGCATTGTTTTGAAGCGGAGGCTCGTGGTCGTAAACTTACATACATGGAAAATAGTAACTTGTTAATAAAAATATACAAATATACAATTAAGTAGCCGGCTGGACTTAATTAAGTAGTCGGCTGTTTGGCCGGCACCCGGTGCTTGTGGAAAGCTCTGCAAATAGTCCTCACTGACAGTATTATTTAAAGCTAGATCAGCTAAACACCTCAGTTCAGCAGTTATCTCCTGCCTGGAGGTAGCCATTTCTGCTCATGGACACCGATGTGGGGGAAAAGCATGTATAGTCAATCCATGCACTCTGATGTCTATAAACGAATAGGCGAAAAGTTGACCCCGTGACACATTTTAAATGACAGCCCCATCATTTGCATAATGAAGAAGAACTGCATACAGAAATGTAAAAGGAAATCCCAAAAGGAAATGTAAAAAGCAACTTCTGAAGAAATGTATAAAGAAAATGATACAGAAGTAAAAAAGTAAATTGGAAATATATAGGAGGGGAAATGCAACGCAAATGTAAAAGGAAATGTAAAAAGCAATAAAGAAATGTAAATAGGAAAGTAAATAAGTAGAGGAATTATACAAAGGAAAATACAATCCATGGCCTTTTATTTATTTGAGTAATTTATTTATTTATGTATTTATTTTTAATTTTGGCAGCTTTGGTCCTCCATATGAAACTGCAAAATCCAACAATACAAAGCAGTGTCAGAATGAATAGAACAGACTAGCTGATACACGTAGGCTATTTAAACTGGCGGCAACACAGTTTTATTAAGATTATTTAAAATGTATTTCAATGGTAAAATAATCAGTATTGAACAAGCATTAACACTTAAGACAATAGACTACTGCTGATTTTATGTCTGCAGCGCTGTCTACTTGTGACACGGTTGCCAGATGCCTTGAAACGAAGGTTGAGCTAACACCAGGATGTAGGGGAGACTGGGGACGGTTTCAGCACTTTTTGCATTTCTCTGTTACTCACAGACTAATTTATATAGACCAGCCAAACTTGTATATATTAAACTTCTGTCTTCTAATTACCCATACAATTTAAAGATGATTACAAATGACATATGGCACAGCAAAAACCCCACCTGACCCAAAGGCCTTTCTGTGTGGAGTTTGCATGTTCTCCCCGTGCTTGTGTGGGTTTCCTATGGGCACTCCGGTTTCCTCCCACCATCAAAAAACATGCTGCATCCTCCTACCAGTGCCCTGACCAGTCACTGCCAATTCAACAGGAGTAGGTCTGTGTGTCCTATGTGTGTGAGCAAGTCTGTCGTAATATGTTGGGTGAGCAAGTCTGGCGCAAATTGGCTGCCGTGGGATCACTCGACTGAGTGTTGTGTTTGATAGCTGTCGGTCCATTCGTTGTTCGTTCTGTGTAATTACTTGGCAACCAATTGTGTAAAGCGCTTTGAGTCTCGAGAAAAGCGGCTAAAAACTAAATAATATTAATTATTATTATTATATAGTTCACAATGTTTATATGAATGGTAGAAGTCAGATGCTGCAAATGGTCCCAAGTGGGCGTTTACACTTGTGTTCAGTTCAGCGCTGTCCACCAACACACGAGGACGTAGTAGTGCTGTAGCGGTTTTTAGGGGGCTGGCCACCCACACTGCCTGGTCGCTGATGGTGGAAATGCAATCACATCCGCATTTTCTCGTGGAAATGTATTTCTAGTTATTATTATTATCAGGCCTATTTTTGGCGCCTTAACCCCTTCCAGCCGGCATGCTTTAATTTCGGAACAAACGTGCCGATGACTAATGGGTTAATAGCGCAGCTGGTCAATCACAGACTTTTATTCTGAAAAAAGCAGGATATAGCTGACAAATCCAGCTACCCATATTTGTAACTTGTTATGGGGTTAGTGGCGCGAATATTTTCTGGTATTAAATGCCCCGTCACTGAAAAATAATCCACACAGCCTCAGCAGAGCCAAAAGAGTCAACCCAGGATACAGGACCAAAGGACCATATTTAACGCTGTAAAGTTAAATCTGAGGCAATATTTCGAGGTAAGACCAGTTATATCTCATGTTTGATCAATTACATGACTTAAAAAACAAAAGTATGGTGGGATTTAGTCTTAATTTATCAGAGTAAATATTTTTGTAAAACTGTTTGTTTACCTGAAGTCGTTAGCATGAGTTGTCGAGCTCGACATCCCTTTGGATTTTATGACTGAATTTTGAGGTAAAAATGTCTGTGAAACTTGCCATATGTAATTCAGTTATTGAGTTAAACTATTAAAGTTAAGCAAAATTTGTTTATTTTGACTATTTGTCACCTGAATCGGTTTATTGGAAGTGACCGTGATAGCTAGCTAACATTTCTAAAATTGGAATGAGTGAGAGCAGAACGACAGCCTTGGTGGTGACTAGCTCTATCTGGTCAACTGTTTCTTTTTATTTCACCAGATCATCACTTGATAAATATTTATTCATATGGTTGGAAAATCCTGTCAGAATATTGTTTATCAAGAACATTTTGCTAGGTTGTTGCTTGTTCACAAGAAATTTGCCAAAAAGGCTCTCTGGAAGAGAATGTGATGGGGCTACAACTAAGCCTCTGACAACTTTTTTCAGTGTGTCTATTTGTGAAGAATGCACAGCGAGGTTATAGTATTTTTTTTATATTTTAGATGGACAGAGATTATGCCAGCCTGCTCCAGACCCTCAAGGGGCGAAGGCCTCTGACTGCTGATGAGCTGAGGCTCATAGCAGAGGAGGAGATGACTTGACTGCTCAGGAGGAAGACCAACTAGACCAGGAACTTCTGCGTGAGGAGGAGGATGACGACGAGGAGGAGGAGCAGGGACCTGATCCCCAGGCGAGACCATCAACTAGGTATGTATGATAGTGTGTGTGTGTATATATATATATATATATTTGATTCTAATTCTCACATTACTAGTACTCACAATAGACTAACTTTGTTACCCCCATCATTTTGGGTATGGCTAGCCATTCTCGCACAGGTCCTAGGTCAGCTGGAAAGCGTAAACGCTTCCCTGACTCTCTATCCTATCCTTCCTATTTTGATCAGGATAGACAGGCACCAAAACCTCTCTTTTTTACACCAAAGCGACCTTACGGTATTGATTTGGATAGCGTGCGTCATGCTGTGCGGTCTACAACAAATGTATTTTTGAGAGAAATAGATTTTTTCATGCTGTTTTTTACTCAAGCAGTAGTTGCTGAGATATGCAGCTTTACAAATCGGCAGGGATGGCAGCTGGTAATAAATCGGCCGTCTTATGCTAACTGTCAAGGAGCTTGGAATGAGGTGACTCTTGTGGAGTTTTACAAATTTCTTGGGCTACTAATTTACATGGGGTTTCCAAATCTTCCTGATTACCATCAACATTGGGGGACAAAGTCACTTCAGGGCTCGTGGGCGAGGGGATTTATGTCTCATGACCGCTATAAGGCTCTCTTGGCAGCTTTGCATGTTGTAGACCCTGCCACAGAGGATAACCAGGATCGTCTTAGGAAGTTATGTTACCTTATGGAGCATCTCAAACAAAAATGCCAGCAGCTATTTCAACCTAACCAAAATTTTGCCATAGATGAGCGAATGGTCAAGTCAAAAGGCAGGTCAGGGTTTAAACAGTATATGAAGGGAAAACCAACTCGGTGGGGTTTTAAATTGTGGGTAATTGCATCATCTGACAGTGGGTATACTCTAGATTTTAATGTTTACACAGGTATTCAAAATGGGCGTGTTGCTGACTTGGCCTCAAAAGTAGTCGAATTGTTAGTGCAGCCATTCAAAGATCAGGGCCACACCGTATGGTTTGATAACTTTTACACGTCCCCTGCGCTTATGATTAAATTGCAACAAATAGGGATTAATGCCTGTGGGACATGCAGGGTGAACCGTAAACAGTTCCCTGTGGAATTTAAAGACATAAAGAGATGGGAACGCAAAGCAGTTCGTGGGGACATGAGGTGGTGTAGGTTTGAGGGAAATATCCTAGCAATTCAGTGGAAGGACACGCGTGCAGTTACATGCCTCTCCAATTTCCACAATGCAAATGATTCCACCGAAGTAACTAGGTTTGTAAAAAGTGATGGTGGCTGGAAAAGAGAGGTGGCCCGCCAGCCTGCTTTCATTGCAGATTACAACAAAAACATGGGGGGTGTTGATAGGTCAGATCAAATGCTAAATGCATATGATGTCTTACAGAAGACCCAGAAGTGGTGGAAAACACTTTTTTTTCACTTTATAGACATTGCTGTTGTCAATAGTTTTATATTATTTAAAGAGTGGCAACATGTTCATGGGGCACCAGGTGACAAACTAAGATTAGCTAACTTGACTCAGATAGATTTTAGAGAAAACCTGGCTCGTCAGCTGGGGGGTATTGATGTTCATGCAACTTTCCCATCTCACACTCCTAAGCCTGTTGTGCCTATGTCATCTTTCCACACAGCCCATGCCCCTGAACTGCAGAAGTTACCCAAAAACTGCTGGTTATGCTATAGGAAAAGTAAAAAACAAACTAGAACTAAAGTAACTTGCGGTGCTCCAGAATGTAAAAGTAAAAGGCTCTGCTTTACTCGCGATAAGAACTGTTTCAAATCTTGGCACTCGGCAGAGTGTGATCAGTTTCGCGAAGAAGAATACATTTTAAATCTGAGAGGTTTTGTTGTGTTTTATGGTGTTTTTTCCCCTCCCTTCCCCGCCCCTCTTTTCTCTTATCTTTCTGTCCACAGGTTATTCTTTCTCTCCACAGATCTTATAATTGTTTAGGAATGCGATGGAATAAAATGTATATTTAATATTTATAAATACATTTTAAAGGTATATATTTAATGTTTAACTAACCCTAACCCTGTTATCTTAAGTATTCACTTTGTCTATCCATATAACACTAGTAATAGTTAATTATTTATATTATATTTATTTGTATATAATTACAAAGAATTACTGAATAGGTTTGAAAAATAATATTTTTGGTGTTTTTCCAGAATTTTACCTTGCGGTGTAAAAGTTGTTTATTTAAATAAAGTGTGTGTTTTGTTGAACACATAAAATCTATATTTCAGTGGTTGTGTCTTTTACTTTTAGAAACATTTTTAATTTACTTATACTGTTATCCATAGAGTAAGGAGGACTGGTGGTCTGAAATGTATCATTAGAATAACATTCTAAATTGTTGGTTCCTTTCTGTGGTTTTCACACTGATCACTAGAATGGTCATAACTTTTTAACAATAATTGATATGTTAAATTTAATTGATATTCCAAATTACCCAGGAAATGGTGAACATTTCATACGCTCTTTTTTTTTCTATCTTGTATTTAAAATGGTGATAATTTATTTGAGATTTCTGATGGAGTATGGCGAACAAAGAATATTTTTGCAAAAGTTGGTGTGGAAAAACCTTTGGAGACAGGATGATTACCCTAAAATAATCAAATATATTCTTATATAAATTGAAAGAACTAATTATTCTCTTCAATATGGTGTATAAACCTAAAATGTGTGATGTAATATGAAACCACAACAAAGATTTATGCATCGTAAGTCAATATTTTTTTACAGATTGGAATTTCGGAACTTTTGGGCTCAGGCTGGAAAGGGTTAACTATGCCCGCAGCTTTGACCCTGTTGATTCCATTCCAGTGCCCACATATCTTGGGTTATGCAGTCTATGTAGCTAAGTGATCGGTTACGTGTTATATTTTTTTCTGCAGATAAAACTTGAGAAAGGAACGCTATCTGACAGTAACATTCTTCGCTGTTTTAAATATAACTAGACAGTGATGAAATTCACCGATCAACTAGAATACGACGTTCTACATATAAAACTCGCTAAGGGAATGCTATCTCACAGTAACATTCGCCTACTAAGAGTTGGCTTTTGTCACGCAATAAAAGTGGAATGGATTCATTTGTAGATTGATGATCAGCCAAAATTGGTTTATTTTATAAATTTAAAGGCTTGATAAACCTTTGTGAAGTGACGGTGTAAGTAAATAAAAAAAACATTGCAAATAAGGTGTAATGATTCTTCACAAACTAATGATCAGTCTGGAATCGATGTGTTTTTGATACTATTAAGCTACTAATAGTTCTTCACAGAAAAAACGCACAAGAAGCCTAACTCTCCTTTACAATTACTCACTAAATGTTTACAACTGGGTAGGTGAGCCGCACGCCTAAGACACATTTTTAAAACCCGTCAACAAACACTGTAGTGCAGTCCACTTGTACTGCGGTAAAGCGGTCAGTCCAATCACTGGAAGCATCACATCTGCATTTGCTCATGGAAATGAATTTTCTAGTTTATGTAATTACGTGTTTTGGGCCGAATATTTTACTGAATTGGATTGCCTGGACCTTTGTTGATGTAGCCAGACCATTTTTGTGGAATATTATTGATCGGTGGATTACTTATGATGTTTCAAAGATGAGTTGACTCAATTTAGTAAAAGTTGTTTTGCCTGTTGATGGTCTGACATAAGCGTTGATTATACCCGCTGTTGATTGTATCTTGAAATGGTTTGCATCAATCGAATCACAAGAATCTTATTTTTTTAACTGTATCTGGCATGAGTACACACTTTAACATAGCAGTTCTGCATTTAGTCTGACAAACGCCACCACCTTTTTTAACAGGTTAAAGGACTGGCACATTGGATTGCCTTTGTGTATGAAACTTGCTATACAAAGCAATTTGATTTGTTTTGTCAATATCTTCAATTCTAATCCAGTAAAAAAAAATGAAGAAAAATAAATAATAATAATAATAATAATAAAAAAAATATATATATATATATATATATATATATATATATATATATATATATATATATATATATATATATATATATATATAACTTGTAAACTTGTACACACCTAACAAAGATCTTTAAAATAAATTGTGGTTTGATCAATTGGTTGAGGGAAAAGAAGGCCTTGTTAAAACTACACACTTCTTATGTGAAACATAGTATTACAGTGAGATGTCTTTAGGACATCAAAAGTAGGTTATTAGTTAAAAAAAAAACAGGTTACCTAGCAGGACAATTGCTATAGGGACTAAATTAAATTAAATATAATTACGTTTTAAATATGAACACTTTCCAACCTCCCCATTATTCTCACCAGATAAGATGCTGCGGTTTTGCGTAAAGGCGGCATCCGCTTAATCAAGTTCTTCCGGAGCAGCTTGATGTTTTCTGGGACAGAGGAGGCTGTTGAGCCTAGCAGCCCAAGCCCAGAAGCATTGGCAGTGGCCAGGTTCAACCCGAGGCTTGCGCTTGGTACTAGCCGTTCCCTGCTAGTGAGCCTTGGACCCCTTGAGGCCAGCTCTATGTTGCTTAGTATTCCATGCGGCTCCTTACTCGTCTGATTAGCAATCTTGGTGATGCTCCTCTCCTTGTTTTTAGAGGTTTTCTCAGGACATTTGCTCAGTGAGACTTCCTTGATGTCTTGGACCTGGGCAGGATGGGGAGTGGTGAAAGAGGTGGAGTTGTGAGGAGAGATAATGGATGATTTGAGCAAGGCACAGGTGCATATTTGAGGGCTAGGATGCGAAGAGGAACCAGTGAACTCAAAAGGCTGGGGAAGTGGTCTGGAGGAGGTGGAGGGGTTTGAAGGGGAATGGGAGGAAAGCTGGATATGTAAAGTGGTATTGGCAAACTGTGTTCTGTCAGCTAATGCAAGTGGGAAAAAAGGGTTAGTCCCAACTCCTTCGAAGAGTGGGCCAATCCCAGTTGAAACTCCATCTGTCTGGGGAGAAACATCCAAACTCTGTGGTTCTGATGGGTCTTTCAGACTCCCAAACATAGCTCCAGGCTGTGGGAGATTAATCCGCCTAGCAGCTTCATCCACTAAACCCAAGCTCAGTGCATGTCTGTGGCGCTCGGATGTCTCTTCAGATTGCCCTTTGGTAGATAAAAGCGGGAGCTGTGGGTACACACTGTCCCTCATTAGCTCATAGCTACCAACGCATAGGCTGGAGACTTTGGGAGGAGGGCGCGTCTCTGCCAACAAAGGTCCTGACTCCTGGAGTTCCTCCTCTGGAAGCATGAAACAGTAAGAGGGGCTGAAAATAGACGGGGCCTGCCTAGTGATGAAGCTGTGTGCAACGTTAGTAGATGCAGAGGGAGGGGAGGGAGATTTTGGTTCTTTGCCTCCAATTGGAGGTAATTGTCCATTGGGTTGAAGGGAGTGATTGATCTGTGGGAGTACATTTAAGAGGCGGTGATGATGCCATCGCATACTTGGCAGGACTACAGACCTGCCAACGGCATGGGGGTCAACAGGAGGCTGTGGTTTCATCTTTTTAAACTTCTTAGGCTAAGGGCACAAAGACAAAGAAATACATAGCAATTAAATACCATGGAATATTAAATTCTAATAAAAAATGGCTAAGGTTAAACTGAGAAGACAAACAAGAATGAGTAAAATTATTTCGGTTACAATCTGTTGCTTGAGATGTGCGAGCTAGACTTAACGAGTAACCAGACATCATAACACTTACAAAACTACAAAACAACTTAATTGAGGGTCCTTGCCCGAAGGGCATAGACCCGTATACTTACTGTTAGGGTTTATTAAGGGTCCTAGACCCTCATAGTTATTGTACCAGTTTATTATACTTCTCTATTATTATTAAGGGTCCTTGCTTGACAACATATGATCTAGAGTCACCAAATTATGGTCAAAGGTCCACCTCCACATGATGAACAAAATAGCTTATGGACCCCCAAGGTCTGTCATGATAGATTTTCCGCCATATTGAATTTTGTGAAAAACACAACTGAATAGAACTTTTGATCTATTTGTCCAGTCTGCGCCAAACTTTGTGGGTAACATCAATGGACTATGATATGTAAATGTTGTATAAACCGGACCTACCGGCCAAAGCATGTGACCGCTATAAACAGTGAAATATGAAGAGGGCGTGGCTTCCCGGTCCGTGTACGAAACGGCAATTGGATTTCAGGACATTAATGGAAAAGGGAAAAACCTATAATCTTTTGTTTTTTTGTTTTTTGATTTCTGGGAAAAAAAGAAAAACGAGAAAACATGTTTTTTCGTTTGAAAACTGAATGTTAAAAAGAAAAACGGAAAATGGTTAAAATGCGAATTTATCATTTTTGTTATTTCGCTTTCCCATCCCACAAACTGCACTGGGGAGCCAGACAAGTATCACGTGACTAGGTGACCAGAGCAACCATGCGTCACTCCCCTGTCGCCTGGCTATTGAACGTTAGCATTAGCTAGCTTGCTAGTTCCGTGTTTTGTAATATCCTAATATGCCTATAACGTTCAAGATCAAGCTATTTATAACTGGCACGTCTAGTATTAATCTGGTGTTGATGAGCTTGCTTCTTACATAAGGTTATGTCTGCAGTGTCTGGGAAATTGACGTTTATGCCTATTTGCCCGTCGCGTTAGCATTAGCTATCTAACCAGCTGGATGTTGGCATTAGCTAGCTTGCTAGCTCCATGACTTCCTTGTATCCTAACGTCATGACTGTAACATTAAATATTACGCTATGTCGACCAATGGCGCCGGGGGGGTACAAGAAGGGATGTGCAAGGTGTTTTCCGGGGAATCGGGAACTGTGTCCTGCACACCTAAAGCAGGCTCATAATGGATATTTCTATTCTGATTTTAGTTAATTATGGGTGTTGGTCTCTTGTCAGAAAAATGTGTAAGCTATTCAACAGAAAATTAATTGCATTGTTTGTTATTTACATATTTTAGAAATATGCTGTATTGTAAAAAGTAATCGGATCGGGAGGACCAGTGTTGACCTATAATTCATGAACTGCATACAATCGGTATTAAGCACATAGCCTAAAAGCCTATAAGCTTGCTCATTCGTAATATGCTTGCCGCTCTCTACGTGTGTGAGAGCTAGGGCATTCACGACTGCTGAATTTTAGTAATCGACAACTACTCCCGAAAAGTAGTCGACTAGTCGCAGGAGAAAGCTTTTTTTTTTCACCCAATAACAATGATACATTTTCATCAAAAGGGTCTCAAACACAACCAGAAAAGGGTTAACTAATGTGAAACTACAGTATCAATCTCGCCAATAAACACGAATGTCCACAGGTTGCATAAAGTTTACATTTGTATTGGTTTATTGAAATAAAAAATGTAATAGTGACTGACTGACATATTGACACTGCAAAATGATCTATCGTTAACAACTGCGAGATGGAAAGGCGGACCAGCCTGCTGTTAAAGGTAAAAGATTGGCCACAGCTATCCTTTAGTCATTGTTACATACTGTAAATATAATTGTATAATTATTCAATCTTGTATTCACGCAGTAGTAGGGCTACATGCTTAAAATTGACTGTTGACATACATTTTATTAGTGTAAAGAGAAAAATCCGAATGGCTTTCATTATTTTAATATGGCATTCATTATTATGGTGAGTAAGTTTTGCGCTTCTGTTTAAGCCATTTGGATTTTTCTCTATCACTGTCACTCTGGGGCTTCTCGTAACGCTGCCGCTGCTAGTGCTAGCAGCACTAGCCATAAGGGTAGACGGGCCAAACATTCGGACCGTAATGTAACCAATGGAGAATTCTAAACACAGTTAGCAGCAAAAAAATTACTTGCATGGACTTTTACATCATTTAATAACTACTAAAGTGAACATAAATACTTACATAAACAGTGTAAATCGTTTCATAATAATACTAACTGTCGTTAACCAGCTGTAATTTCATCTGTCTCGTACTAGCCTCTGTCTCTCAAAACGCTTGTAGTGGCAATTTGTGGAACTGCATCCGTATTTCAGAGGCTTTGTATAAAAACGCTGTTTCAAATATTGCTGTAAAATGTATATTTATTGTTTCCCATCAACGTTATGAACACATCCATGTTCACAAAATGTATAACATTTTCGAATATATTATTAGTTGTTTTTATACATGAAAAGCGCCATGGCGCTGGCGGTCTTTCAGACTGAGTCAAAACGGACTAGAAATTTTCGGCCCTTCCCATTTTCAAAATAAAAAGCCGAATGCTTTGTTTTGGTCGCAACACCCTCGAGCTTGCCATGGGAGACCCTACCAGGAACACATTGGCAAATTGGTCTCGGGCGAGGGGCCGGACAAAGAATGGTTCAAAAACCCTCATGGAAAAAACTAAAAGAGAGGATGATACCCGGCCCGGAGGAAGCCCGGGGTCCCCTTCTGGAGCCAGGCCCAGGAGGAGGACCCGTCAGCGAGCGCCTGGTGGCCGGGCTTGCCACGGAGCCCGGCCGGGCATAGCCCGAAAAGCAACGTGGACAACACCAACGTCTCGCCTTCTCCGTCCCGTGGGCTCACCACCCGCGGGAAAAACCAAGGGGGTCGGGTGCGCTGCCAGAAAGGTGGCAGTGAAGGCAGAGGTTTTCGACGGATCGGACCCGGGTGGCAGAGGCTGGCTTTGGGGACGTGGAACGTCACCTCTCTGGGAGGGAAGGAGCCGGAGCTTGTGCGGGAGGTGGAGCGCTACCAGCTGGATCTGGTGGGGCTTACCTCTACGCACAGCCTCGGCTCTGGAACCTCACTTCTGGATAGGGGTTGGACTCTATTCTTCTCCGGAGCTCCCCAGGGTGAGAGGCGCAAGGCTGGTGTGGGGATACTCACGAGTCCCCGGCTAAGTGCCTCTATGTTGGAATTTACCCCAGTGGACGAGAGGGTCGCCTCCCTACGCCTGCGGGTCATGGGGGGAAAACTCTGACTGTTGTCTGTGCCTATGCACCGAACAGCAGTTCGGAGTATTCGGCCTTTTTGGAGACCCTGGATGGAGCCTTGTATGGGGCTCCTGAGGGGGACTCTGTAGTCTTGCTGGGGGACTTCAACGCACATGTGGGCAATGATGGAGACACCTGGAGAGGCGTGATTGGGAGGAACGGCCTCCCCGATCTGAACCCAAGTGGTGGCTTGTTATTGGACTTCTGTGCTAGTCATGGAATGGCCATAACGAACACCATGTTCGAACATAAGGATGCTCATAAGTGTACCTGGTACCAGAGCACCCTAGGCAGAAGGTCGATGATCGATTTTGTTATCGTATCATCGGACCTGAGGCCATATGTTTTGGACACTCGGGTGAAGAGGGGGCAGAGCTGTCAACTGATCACCATCTGGTGGTGAGTTGGGTCAGGTGGCGGGGGAAGCCTCTGGACAGACCTGGTAAGCCCAAGCGTGTAGTGCGGGTGAACTGGGAACGTCTGGAGGAGTCCCCGGTCCGGGAGGCCTTCAACTCACACCTCCGGCGGGGCTTCTCTGGCATCCCTGTGGAGGCTGGGGGCATTGAACCGGAGTGGGCGATGTTCAAAGCCTCCATTGCTAAAGCTGCGTCTGAGAGTTGTGGTCTCAAAGTCTTAGGTGCCTCAAGGGGCGGTAACCCTCGAACATCCTGGTGGACACCGGTGGTCAGGGGAGCCGTCCGATTGAAGAAGGAGGCCTTCCGGGACATGCTGTCCCGGGCGACTCCGGAGGCAGTTGCAAGGTACCGACAGGCCCGAAGGACTGCAGCCTCGGCCGTGGCAGAAGCAAAGCAGCGGGTGTGGGAGGAGTTCGGAGAAACCATGGAGAAGGACTTTCGGCTGGCGCCAAAGCGGTTCTGGAAGACCATCCGACACCTCAGGAGGGGAAAGCAGGGAACCATTCAAGCTGTATACAGTAAGGATGGGACATTGTTGACCTCAACTGACAAGGTGATTGGGAGGTGGAAGGAGCACTTTGAGGAACTCCTGAACCCGACAAACCCACCCTACATAGTAGAGACAGGGCTGGAGGATGATGGGGATCAGCATCAATCTCCCTGGCGGAGGTTACTGAGGTAGTCAAACAACTCCACAGTGGCAAAGCCCCAGGGGTTGATGAGATCCGCCCAGAAATGCTGAAGGCTTTGGGTGTTGAGGGACTGTCATGGATGACACGTCTTATCAACATTGCGTGGAAGTCGGGGACAGTACCTAAGGAGTGGCAGACCGGGGTGGTGGTTCCCCTGTTCAAAAAGGGGGACCGGAGAGTGTGTGCCAACTACAGAGGCATCACATTACTCAGCCTCCCCGGGAAAGTATACTCCAGGGTGCTGGAAAGGAGGGTTCGACCGATAGTCGAACCTCGGATTGAGGAGGAACAATGCGGTTTCCGGCCTGGTCGTGGAACAACGGACCAGCTTTTTACCCTCGCGAGGATCTTTGAGGGGGCCTGGGAGTATGCCAATCCGGTCTACACGTGTTTTGTGGATTTGGAGAAGGCGTATGATCGGGTTCCCCGGGAGATACTGTGGGAGGTGCTGCGAGAGTATGGGGTGAGGGGGTCTCTACTCAGAGCCATCCAATCTCTGTACTCCCAAAGCGAGAGCTGTGTCCGGGTCTGCGGCAGTAAGTCGGACTCGTTTCCGGTGAGGGTAGGCCTCCTCCAAGGCTGCGCTTTGTCACCTATCCTGTTTGTGGTATTCATGGACAGGATCTCACGGCGTAGCCGCGGGGGAGGGGGGCTGCGGGTTGGTGGGCAGAGGATTGCATCACTGCTTTTTGCAGATGATGTGGTCCTGATGGCATCATCAGTCTGCGACCTGCAGCACTCATTGGATCGGTTCGCAGCCGAGTGTGAAGCGGCTGGGATGAGGATCAGCACCTCCAAATCTGAGGCCATGGTTCTCAGCAGGAAACCGATGGATTGTCTAGTCCAGGTAGGGAATGAGTCTTTACCCCAAGTGAAGGAGTTCAAGTATCTTGGGGTCTTGTTCTCGAGTGAGGGTAAAATGGAACGAGAGATGGGCCGGAGAATTGGAGCAGCGGGTGCGGTGTTGCAGTCGCTCTATCGCACCGTTGTGACGAAGAGAGAGCTGAGCCAGAAGGCAAAGCTCTCAATCTACCGGTCTATCTTCGTTCCTACTCTCACCTATGGTCATGAAGGGTGGGTCATGACCGAAAGAACGAGATCGCGGATACAAGCGGCGGAAATGAGTTTCCTCCGGAGGGTAGCTGGCATCTCCCTTAGGGATAGGGTGAGAAGTTCAGCCATTCGTGAGGGACTCGGAGTAGAGCCGCTGCTTCTTTGCGTAGAAAGGAGCCAGTTGAGGTGGTTCGGGCATCTAGTAAGGATGCCACCTGGCCGCCTCCCTAGGGAGGTGTTCCAGGCACGTCCAGCTGGGCGGAGGCCGCGGGGCAGACCTAGGACCAGGTGGAGGGATTATATCTCCACACTGGCCTGGGAACGCCTTGGAATCCCCAGTCAGAGCTGGTTAATGTGGCCCGGAAAAGGGAAGTTTGGGATGCCCTGCTTGAACTGCTACCTCCGCGACCCGACCCCGGACCAAGCGGATGACGATGATGATGATGATGACCCTCGAGCTTTGCGTGTGCTATGTTAAGGGTTGATTGGTTAAGATTTTACTACCCATAAATCATTGTTTTCCCTTTGGTTGCATGGCTACTGAGAAGGGGGAGGCTGCAGACCTGGAGCACAGACAGCCTGAGTCCCCGCAAACAGCCACAGTCCCCTCAGGCAGCCTGAGTCCCCTGTAGTATACTTATCGTCCAGTTGGTGGCGGTAATTCACCTTAACTGGTTTGCCAACCGCCAATAAAGAATCAAAAAGAAGACGAAGAAGAAGCTACACACGCTACACAAGTTAGAGGTATGCTAATTCATAAAAATGTATTTATTAAAATGATTGTTGTTCAGCAGTCCCATAATGTTATTATGGGTAATTTAAATAAACTTGCTTAGGGTTGATATCAATTTATTGCGATATATCTCATGATTTCAACGTTTTTAGTTGTACCACGCATTATGCAGTATTAGCCAAGTTAACTACGTTACCAACTTTATTAATTTGTGGGCATGAAAGTTTATTTTAGCTGATAAAAATGTATTTATTAAAATGATTGTTGTTCAGCGGTCCCATGATGTTATTATGGGTAATTTAAAGAAACTGGCTTAGGGTTGATATCCATTTATTGCAATATATCTCATGATTTCAACGTTTTTAGTTGTACCACGCATTATGCAGTATTAGCCAAGTTAACTACGTTACCAACTTTAATAATTTGTGGGCATGAAAGTTTATTTTAGCTGATAAAAATGTATTTATTAAAATGATTGTTGTTCAGCAGTCCCATAATGTTATTATGGGTAATTTAAAGAAACTGGCTTAGGGTTGATATCCATTTATTGCAATATATCTCATGATTTCAACGTTTTTAGTTGTACCACGCATTATGCAGTATTAGCCAAGTTAACTACGCTACCAACTTTAATAATTTGTGGGCATGAAAGTTTATTTTAGCTGAAGTCATCAATACTGTTAACTGAATATGTTAACAATTTGTAAGTTCTTAGTTTTGGGAGCAAAATCTGCAGTCCGACATGTTGTTAGCTAAAGATTTAGTTTATTTACTCTACATTAGACCTATCTAATGCATAGACCTATCCAACCCCCTCTGCCCTTAGCTATCTCTCTAACGCTCAGTCCTTTTTTAAGTATTTATATTTTCCATTTCCTGCTATCTGTCCCTAGCTCCTATACATGAGATGGCTTCTCCGGGTAAGATATTCCTCTGACCCTGTTTACACCGCATAAAATCTTACTCCACATTGATTCTGGAGCATCATTTGAGTACACGATGGATATGTGTGAACACACCAAAGACAAATTTACAATAGGCCTATTCATGTATATAAATCTCTCTCTCATGCGCGCGCGCAATGATCAAACATTGACAACCTGCCATTCTTTACAAATAACTATTTTCTTTCCAACTTAAAACATTTTTATTTAGTGAACAAGAGGAATTTTATAAAAAAATGTAACATCTCTTGAAGAAGAGAGGGGAGGGCCAGGAGTCAATTCCCATTGGTTAAAGTTTTAATAAATACTTCATGGGTCATGAAAAAGTTGTCTTTCTATCTTTTTTCCTTTTTATGTCAGAAAGGGATGAATTGTTTGTCTTTGTAAAATGCTATGTAGAATTCTGTTCTGTACATGTATGACAAACAATAGTGAGTAGTACAGCAGATATTTAATCAATGGTGCATATCATTACACTATGTCTTGAGGGGTTATATATTTGAATTGAACGTTTATATATAAATTCTGAACTGAAACTACTTGGATCACTCAGTTGCACTTGGCTCCTGTGTATCAACAAAACATAAGTGGATATAACTATATGCTAAAACACTAAGGCAGCCTTTTTAACATAGCATAGTGCTTTTCATTACATTGTACAATCAGTGCAGCATATACAGTGCTGTGAAAAAGTATTTGCCCCCCTACAGATACTTATTGTTTTTGCACATTTGTCACACTTAAATGTTTCAGATTATCAAACATTTTAATATCAGACAATGATAACCTGAGTAAATACAAAAAGCTGTTTTTAAATGATGATTTCATTTATTAAGGGAAAAAAGCTATCCAAACCAACCTGGCCCTATGTGAAAAAGTATTTGCCCCCCCCTTGTTAAATCATGAATTAACTGTGATTAACCATATTTTTTGGAAAGCTGAGTTCAATTTCACTAGCCACACCCAGGCCTGATTACTGCCAGAACTGTAGAATCAAGAAATCACTTAAATAGAACCTGTCTGACAACATGAAGTAGGCTAAAAGATCTCAAAAAGCAACACATCATGCCCCGATCTAAAGAAATTGAAGAACAGATGAGAAACAAAGTCATTGACATCTATCAGTCTGGAAAGGGTTACAAAGCCATTTCTAAGGCTTTGGGACTCCAGCGAACCACAGTGAGAGCCATTATCCACAAATGGAGAAAACATGGAACAGTGGTGAACCTTCCCAGGAGTGGCCGGCCTACCAAAATTACTCCAAGAGCGCATCGACGACTCATCCAGGAGGTCACAAAAGAACCCAGAACAACATCTAAAGCACCGCAGGCCTCACTTGCCTCAGTTAAGGTCAGTGTTCATGATTCAACAATAAGAAAGAGACTGGGCAAACATGGTATCCATGGGAGAGTTCCAAGGCGAAAACCACTGCTGACCAAAAAGAACTCAAAGGCCCGTCTCACATTTGCCACAAAACATCTTGATGATCCCCAAGACTTGGGAAAATATTCTGTGGACTGACGAGACAAAAGTGGAACTTTTTGGAAGGTGTACGTCCCGTTACATCTGGCGTAAATCTAACACAGCATTTCAGAAAAAGAACATCATACCGACAGTCAAACATTGTGGTGGTAGTGTGATGGTCTGGGGCTGCTTTGCTGCTTCAGAACCTGGGCGACTTGCCGTAATTGATGGAACCATGAATTCTGCTCTCTACCAGAAAATCCTGAAGGAGAATGTCCGGCCATCAGTTCGGGACCTTAAGCTCAAGCGCACTTGGGTTATGCAGCAGGACAATGATATGAAGCACACCAGCAAGTCCACCTCTGAATGGCTCAAAAAACCCAAACTGAAGGTTTTGGAGTGGCCTAGTCAAAGTCCGGACTTAAATCCGATTGAGATGCTGTGGCATGACCTTAAACCGGTCGTTCATGCTCGAAAACCCTCCAATGTGGCTGAATTAAAACAATTCTGCAAAGAAGAGTGGGTCAAAATTCCTCCACAGCGATGTGAAAAGACTCATTGCCAGTTATCACAAACGCTTGATTGCAGTTGTTGCCGCCAAGGGTGGCACAACCAGTTATTAGGTTTAGGGGGCAATTACTTTTTCACATAGGGCCAGGTTGGTTTGGATAGCTTTTTTCCCTTAATAAATGAAATCATCATTTAAAAACTGCATTTTGTATTCCCTCAGGTTGTCTTTGTCTGATATTAATATTTGTTTGATGATCTGAAAAATGTAAGTGTGACAAAAAAGCAAAAACAGAAGAAATCTATAAGGGGGCAAATACTTTTTCACAGCACTGTATATCTCATCTTAATAAGCATACTTCATATCTCATATTTGAATTGAACGTTTATATATATAAATTAAACAAACCATTTCAATGCGAAGCTAAATATCGTTTAAAAAAAATGGTCAACGTCTATAGACTGTTATTAACGAAGATCAAGTCGTCACAGTCTACAGAGGGTTATTAATGTATACATATCAACCGCTGCAGCATACTTCATCTCATATCTTAATATGTTTATATTTTATATCACTAAACAATCTCAAAGTAAAGCTAAATAACTTTTTAACTTTGTTTTTTTTTCTAATTGTACGGACGGTTATTAATGTATATGTTTACATTTGGACCGCATATGGCTATCTGTCAGTGTCCTAAACCAGCCTTTCTCAAACTTCTTTGTCCTGGGGCCCAGTAAAGTCAGAGTTTGGGTTTACACGACCCACCACAACTCTGCCCCCCCCCCCCCCCCCAAGCACCCCCAACACCACCATCCACGCCCCAGTAGGGGTGATAGATATCCTGCATATTATTATTTGTCTATTAATTATTAGTCTTAATTATTATTTATATGTGATTTATGATTACAAGCCATTTAGACCTGCTCCATATGAAATGAGATATTAATTTGTAATGATATTGCGCTACTTTTGTAATGATATTGCGCTATGTAAACAAAATAAAATGTAATTGAAAGCTTCAACAGAAGTGATTTGGCTGAACATAAAATTACTGCCAACAATACCAACACCAAATAAAATATAAACTGATTCTTATAAACACTCCCAACACAAATGTTTTTGTCTTTTTTTTTTGTTTTGTCCTTTTTTGGGGGGCTAAATGAACTGCTAACGGTGCAACACTCTCCCAACTTAAAACTGTTCAACACATGTTTAAACTAATATATATATTTATTTATTTTTCGTTAATGACTCATTCCATCCCGCGCAGTTGTCATGCGCAGTTCACTTCTGTGACTGTCTCGCGGCTGTGCAGTCGTTTGCTGTTGACAGTGCTGACTTAAGTATTCATTGTTATTATAAAACGGCAATATACAGCCATCTGCAATCACAATATAAAGACCAACAACAGTAACATATCTGGGTGGTAGATGTAAAAGGGTGGAAATGGTTGATTTGTAAGACTTGTTAAGACTTTTAGAAGCGAATGGTAGGTGGAATGTTATAGGTGCGCGAAACATTTAAAGCAACGCACGCAGAAATGGCGTCCATGTAACCATGGAAACTTGCTCTCCACCTCACTCCTGCCTGGCTGCCTAAACTGGCTAGCAATCACAATTGTAGTGCGCACACAGCATTTAGAGGAGACATCGCCGCCATCACGAGTTTTCTCAACTCCCAGTGCCTCCTCTCCATTCATTCCCTATGTAAATCGTTAAACTTTTGCTTAAGCGCAGTGCGCGTTAATGTCACTTTTGTTAGAGACTCTAAACCTACTTTGACTTGTGCTCTGCGGACCGGCAGTTACCTCGTCGCGGACCGGCACCAGGGTTGGAGAAACGTTGTCCTAAACGGCATGGGGATTGTGGCTGCCTGAGGGGACTCAGGCTGTCTGGGCTCCAGGTCTGCAGCCTCCCCCTATAGTGGCTACTAGTCTGAACCACCACGTCACATGCCCAAATTTAGTGCCATACTTTGTCAGGGTGCTCAACGACGTCCTCAAAAAAACAGATTTCAAATCCCATTCAGGCCTTTTTTTTTATTTGAGGTCAAGTATGTCACGCCCCCTTCAAAATGCATGGAGCCTGTCTGAGGAGAATTGACGCTGCTACTGTCCGTGGAACGCACTAGCTGTTTTAGCTTGCATTGAGTTCCTTTAGTATATAATTTAACTTTTTACCTCACGATTTGAAATATGGTTATGCGCTCACAAACGGTATAATATATTCTAACTACCATATTAATTACCAGCAATTCTATTGTCCGTTTTTTTTTATATATTTAACTATTGTGCTGTACCGTGAAGAAAAGGCTACAAGAAAGTAAAGCGCGAAAAGTGATGTCGAGTAAAGCAATTGTGTGGGGGTAGATATATCTAAATACATTATCACTCATGAAACATTATACTCAAGACTTTCATTACTTATGTATTTACCACATACACTGATTCAGTGTCTGTTTTTCAGGTTGCAGGGCAGACTAGAAAGGACCAGAGCAGCTACTGCAAAAAGCAGCAAATTTTTTCAGTGAGGGAAAATGCTTAGCAAATCATTCACCACATAGTAGCCTTACTAGCTTCCATTTCGCGTTACCCTACTGTATACCTCAAGTTTGTACCTACCTGCCTGCGAACCATTTCATTATAAATTATAAGTTTATGAATATGAATGGGTAGGAGGTGGAATACAGTAGTGTTGGCGAGACTAGCCTTGCATATGATAGACTATTTCACCAAGTATGTGATACGCCGTTAAATCCTTTCATTTTGTTGGCAAGACGTTATGTTACTGGAAAGATGGTTTTTGGCCTTTGGTAGGATGAGGTCCCACAAGTTCTCATAAATAAAGTAGCATTTGATAGTTTAGTATCGTGTGTGCCTAGTAATAAGCATCAAGCTAGTTTGGGCACAGAATTAACTTGTGTTAGAGAGTGGTTGATGGACTAGGTAGAGATTAGAGAAAGGGACACAAGGCAGGCAGAATTTGATCACCTCATTAAGGAGAAAGAGGGGAGAGGGAGGGGTCAAAGACTGGGTCAGACTTAAGAGGTAAAGGTAAGGAGTCTGCAATCAAAGCTGAATAAGTGCAGTGCAAGGCTGTCAGAAAAGACTCAGATTACTGCTAAAAAAAGCTAAAACGTAGAGAGAGTAGTTTAGAAAAGGCTAAGCAGGAGACAGACCATTTTTTTTGTTCAAAATGGAATTGGAAGAAGCCAAGGCTCAGAGGCAAAAATACAGGATCTCAGTGAGGCTTGTGCAGGATACCAACTTAATGAGCATGTTAGATAAACAATTACTGCAAGGAAAGTGTACATGGATCTGGTTTGCAACTGGGGACTTAGTTCCAATCAAGTGACTGAGGCAGTGAAGGTTGTTTTAGATAAGCTGCCCCATAGCAAGCCAGAGAAGCTCCCAGGTGTCTTTCTCCCAGTGTATGGTTGAAGTGGCACGGAAAGTTAAATTGATTCAGAGGTAAAGTTTGAATCAGAAATCACCCTGTATACTGATGAAGTTTGAGCTACTCACACTAGCAGTGTCAAAGTAACCATGACAACTATGTAAACAACTACCTACAGCGCCCCCAGCTGCATATCTACTGTAAATGCATTGCCACTGCTTTATTACCTCACTGTACCCAAGCCACAGATGAACGATGAGTCCAACGACTAGTGGTTTTGATTGTCGACTAGTGGTTTGATAGTCGACTTGTCGACTAGTCTGTGAAACCCCTAGTGAGAGCAGATAATTATGTAGCCTATATAGCGAACTCTTAAACCTTGGCCCAAAACGTTGCCAGCCTTAGCAATACAACAATCAAACAGCACGGAGAAAGGGCCAACCAAAACAAAAAGTCCACCACCACAAACAAACAAGCAATATTGTTAAAATATTCAATTGTTAAATTGGCAAATCGGCCGGATACATATATAGGCTATGTGCACATTTAAATGACTAATTACCATGTTGGTAAATTTAAAGATTGACCGGTAATACTGCATAATGACAGGTTTTCCCAAATAAACCTAACAAAATATTGTTAAATGATGAAATTAAGTTCCGATGCACGGCGGCCTGTTATATTTTAAATAACTTACCCATGAGCACTGGATTTAATAATCGTATTACTTTTCTGCATCAAATTAAGCTCTGGGTTAGGTCTACCATTGCCGTGCCGTGGATATTAAATTTGCAACAAAGTTCTCTTCATTGCTACTAGCGACGTAACTGGCTTCCATCATGACATGAACCAAGAAGCTAGTTAGCTAGTTTATCTGTTATCCCCCGCTAGCTTGTGGTAGCTTCATATTGTGGCATTGCGTCCCCCACAGCGGGAGGAACTTGTCATAAAGTTAGTGATAAGAAAGTCCATCCATTTATAGGGAAGATATGATTGGTAAATTTGACTGTCATTTGAAATTAGTAGCTCAGCCTTCTGACCACCAAATACAGAGCACTTAATTCCCGGCAAGTGCTGAGGCTGCAAAACTCTGATAGGTAGAAAAAGGGGCTCGCCTAGCCGCCACAATTGTAAATGCATTATAACTGTGAATGCCCACATGCAGCAATTTATCGCTCATCAAATTTCCCATCTCCAAGAAAGTCTTCGCTTGTAGGCGTGTCGGCAAAGAAGAGTAGGCAGTCACAGGTTTTCGATTTTCAAACCATATAATTCAGTATCAGCATGACGCAATCATATACTGTTATCGTTAAGTCTTATTATTCTCTTTTTTATTAGCACCGTTTTTGGCGTCTTCACACTACGGTCGCAGTTTTGACCATTTCGCTTCCATTGCAACGCCAAACTGTTCGTTCGAATGCCATGGAGTGCGCTTGTACACAACTAATTAATCTGTCCACTAGTTATTTTTTAATTGTACTTTTTACACGCTTAATTTGCCCATAGACAATGAATAGGGAAACAGATTAGGCCCTCTGGTGGACTTTGAATAAAGGAGCAATATGCTCCCCGTCCAAGTGAGAGTAGCATGGACTCACGATAGCTCTACAAGTCAAACCAAGTTTATCGTAATTCACCAGATTCCACCGGCACTTGGAATAAACCCACAACATTGACAAGAAACTGCGTACTGAACGTGAGTTAAGTTGTATTTGTTTAACAGTAAATTGAACCAAAGTTAGGTAGCCTAAAGTGTGAGTTGCTGTGAGTATGACAGCTGGCACCATTTGATTTAGCTTATGATAGCTTGCTGCAAAACGAACTTCTTTAATGTCAAAATTAAGGCACTTGCTTATAACACGTATCAGGTGTTTCCCCCAATGCATACGCGCCGCAGTTAAAAAAATTTTTTAGTTTTGATTTAGTGAACTCTTAACCATCACAATTTGGATATGGAGTTAGTTATTTCCGTGTACGTTAGCTAGCATGCTTGTTTAACGATATAGATGGAACTACTGGTGATGGGACTAGACTACTACTCGTCTAACGTTGCGAACCTTAGTTACCATTTTGGAAATGTAATAAAGCCCCTTATTAGCCAAAGTTTCATAGTTCCATTTTCTTAATGCTAAGATAATAATTAGCAAGGAAAAACTGTTAAAATCACGACGTAATTAAAGAATTTGCGTTTTGGGTTGGTTTTGGAACATGATAGATAAGTCGTGTAGAGATTTAGCTAAACTTGTATATGTTAAACAATTGCGGTTATTGCGGTGACAGTATACACAACGATATGATTAATCTTGGTCCTTCATTCCAGCTCCCCTCAAGCAGGCTTAGTATAATATAATATAATTAGCATAGTATGTATACGTTTGCGAGATAATGCATTTCAAAATATCCTAATGATAATGACAAATGCATGTAGATTATAGTTTGCCATATAGTTTAACTAGCCATACAATGTGATTAGTCTCGTTACGATACGGCCACTGTAAAAACTTTGATGGTGTAATCAGGGGTGTAGTGGAGGGGGGAGCGCGCCAGAGCGGCGCTCCGGAACTTCTCACAATAATAAAAACTAAATATATTTAAACTATCACCCCAGCCACAAAGACGCAAGGGAACTTTCTAAAACAAGGCAACAGCACCAATGACTATCTAGGGTACAGTGCATCCCGAAAGTATTCATACCCCTTCACTTTTTCCACATTTTATTATGTTACAGCCTAATTCCAAAATGGATTAAATAAAAAACATTCCTTAACATTCTACACACAATACCGCATAATGACAAAGTGAAAAAAGTGTTTTAGAATTTTTTGCAAATATATAAAAAATAAAAAAAATAAAATATCACATGTACATAAGTATACAGTGTACATATTAGGGATAGTGGCATTGGACAGAGTGGCTTTGGATCCAAGTAACAGGGCCTCCGTTTTACTGCCGTTGAGCTTCAGGAAGTTCCGACTCATTCAGCTCTTGATGTCCTGGAGGCAGTAAGTAAGGGAGGAGGGAGTGAGGGCAGTGGTGGGTTGGGTAGAGACATAGAACTGGGTGTCATCAGCATAAGAATGGAAGTCGACACCGTGATGACGGAGGATCAATCCCATGGGAAGGAGGTAGACGATGAAGAGGAGTGGACCCAATACTGACCACTGGGGGACACCCTGTGCTACTGCAGCACTTTTGGACCTGTTCGACCCGCTCTATCAGCGAGATAGGATGAGAACCAGGAGAGTGCAACACTAGTGTTCCCAATGCCAGTGAGGCGCTGCAGGAGTACTGAGTGGGAGATGGTGTCAAAGGCGGTACTAAGGTTAAGGAGGATGAGGATGGATAGTAGTCCTGAGTCAGCTGCAGAGAGGAGGTCGTTGGTGATTTTAACCAGAGCTGTTTCGGTGCTGCGTTTAATATAAACATTGACAATTGTTTTAAAACATTATTTAGCTTCACATTGAGATGGTTTTGTGAATTTAAATATAAACAGATTAATATCAAGTATGCTGCACTACTGATTGTACAATGTAATGAAGAGCACTATGCTATTGATTAAAAAGTCTGCCTTATTGTTTTAGCATATGGTTTATACACTTATGGTTTTTTGACATACAGGAGCCAAGTGATATAAGATAAGATAGGATATAAACGTTCAATTCAAATATATAACCCCCAATAAAGACATACAGTGTAATGATATGCATCATTGACTAAATACAGTAGCTGCTGTACTACTCACTATTGTTTGTCATACATCTAGCCTACAGATTCTACATACTGTAGCTCCTTACTTTGAGACTGCTTTTTACCTTTACAGGTATTTTGGAGTTAAGATCAAGGGACTGGAATGGCCAGTTGTTAGCTAACAATTTGAATGTGATTTAGGTACAGTTCAGATCACTGTCTTAGTAGAAGTAACAATTAAATCTAACAATCTATTATATTGGGACAGACAGATTTTGAAAGAACACAACATAACGTAGAACCCTCAACAACACTGCAATTTTAAAATGACTACACCTTGTCGTCTAAGATACTCAGCAGAGGTCTCCACACTTTTCCAAATTCTCCTGACCTTCCTCTGGTTTTGCAAGTCAGTCTTTCTAATACAATACAAGATGCCATTTCCCTGGCACCCATACATGTATTGAAGGTATACCCATTTTTGTCCTCTAGGCCTGCAGGAGTACAAAGTCAATCAAAGCTGCCTGCTTTGATTCAATATGAATGTCGTAAAAAGGAATATCATAACCCTAGGTCAAAATTAGGATGTGTCTGATTTTAACATGGCTATCAGAAATCACCAACTTGTCACAAATGGAGATGTCACATAGGCTATGTATGTTTGTTTTCTTTGTCATTGTCCCTTGTCAGGGCTGTACAGTGCAACAGATTTGATTGCATAAAAATGATTCGGTGCGAAGAAAAATATGTATCCACTCATATGTGCCTGTGCGAGTGGGTTGCGCTGGTATACATTCATTTAAACAGAATACTATGAACTACGCTGGCTAATAACAACCTTATAACATACAAGAAGAAATGGAATGGCAAAGGATGTGGCGAACTGAATATTTCTCTTTTCTATGCCGAGCTATTTAATGCATGGAACTAAAATATCACATGTACATAAGTATTCACACCCTTTACTCAATACATTGTTGAAGCACCTTTGGCAGCAATTACAGCCTCAAGTCTCCTTGAGTATGATGCTACAAGCTTGCCACACCTATTTTGGGGCAGTTTCTCCCATTCTTCTTTGCAGATCGTCTCAAGCTCCATCAGGTTGCATGGGGAGCGTCGGTGCACAGCCATTTTCAGATCTCTCCAAAGATGTTCAATCGGGTTCAAGTCTGGGCTCTGGCTGGGCCACTCAGGGACATTCACAGACTTGTCCCAAAGCCACTCGTAGGGTCGTTGTCCTATTGGAAGGTCAACCTTCGCCCCAGTCTGCGGTCCAGAACGCTCTGGAGCAGGTTTTCATCAAGGATCTCTCTGTACATTGCTGCATTCATCTTTCCCTTGATCCTGACTAGTCTCCCAGTTCCTGCTGCTGAAAAACACCCCCACAGCATGATGCTGCCACCACCATGCTTCACTGTAGGGATGGTATTTGCCATAAGTATTCACACCCTTTGCTGTGACACTCAAAATTGAGCTCAGGACCATCCCG
>JAPMUY010008129.1:0-64774 GCA_026901105.3 Galaxias olidus
CCACTGGCCGTTAAACAACCGATGCTGTTACAGTGACTGGGTTTAAAAGCCACAGAGATAGAGCAGTGTTCTATCTCAATGCTTAAGTTTAAACTCGTATACTTTGTATGCAAACTTTAGCTGGCAACAGTCAAAACAAGAGCTAGACATGATCTAATCAGCTAAGGTTTTCTAAGTTGTCTTCTGTCACTACATTTTAAACTAGTCATATGGAGAACGATGTCCTCGACTACAACGTTCAATTATATTAGTGACACAAACAATGAAACAACATTTTCTTGGCAAAAACAGTGCTCTTTGCCTGTTAATATTATGAGTAGTCGTACTGCTGGCCTCTAGTAACAATATAATATCTTGTGATTTCTACTGTTAAAATAGGTAAATGTGGTCATAGAACAGTATTTGAAACTCATTACATCAGTTTTAAATAAACTGACAAATTATCTGTTTTCTGTTTAATAGCAGCAATTATGAAACTTGTTAAATTGTTCTATAAACGCTCCACAAATGTTCAGTTCAACTATTAGCTTTGTCAAGCTTCAAACATTTCAACTTAACATCTGGGCTAATCAAATACCCTTAAGTGAACGCTGAACCACAAATGAGTCTTTTGACTTGGTTTCGTCTGCCTGTTAGAAAGGCCACATAGCCACAACAACAGAGCTGTCTTGTAGCTGCGTGAACTGACTGCAAAGCGCTGCAATACATGGAGGGGCAAGACAGGGCGGAAGGAGAAATAGATCCTATGATACAAAATTACTACATTTATTCTTTCACTTTAGCATGAATCTAATAGATATGATTATAAAAAAATGCTGGTTAAATCAAACACTTGGTATCAATAGTTTTACGTGAGGATTGATTCTCAAAAATAAACTTCAAGATTGACAGGATCCATACTTCACACTGTAAAAAATGAATCATGGGCTCATTAAATAGCGCAAAAAAAAAAATATGTTTACGTAAAAAAATAAGGTTGCTACCTTTACTCAAATATTATAAGTGTATAACGTAACTTTTTAAGTGTTGTCCAACAGACCTGATATTCAAAATGTACCTTCTACATAACATGCATCATAATGTTCTAATACTGAGAGTCAACACGCCGTGTAAGATTTACTCCAAATAGAACTTCCACGCTTCTAGAACATTCATTTGGTTAACCGTTTGTTGGGGAAATTCACTTCCGCCAAAATGGAAAGCAAATATAGACCGAAATTCACTCCTCTTTGGCCAACCTTCCGAGATTGACGTCCTCTGATATTGTTCGCTTACTGGAGCGGCATTCACCCACAGCCCTTTCAAACCTGGATCGAGGGTATAAATTCTTCTTTGAGAAATTTGATCTATAACTATGAAGGTAAGTGGCTCACCTAGCGGATTTACGGGGTAAAGTTATGCTAGCTTAGCGTCAGCCAAACATATTCAGTTATCTTAGCGCAGTGTCGAAACTTGAATCGATTTTTACATTTGTTTGAATGTTGACAATAATATTGTATAGTTGTACATACAAGCCTGGTAGTATTTGAGGATGTAGCGTTAGCAATGGTTGTACTTTTCTGTCAGTGTCAAACGTCGTAGACAGGCTAGTCGGGGTCAGGTGTAGGTGTTTCAGGTCGATGAGGAAGCGAGAAATGGCCCACTCATTACAGGTAATTTTGTGAGATCTAGAATAAGGACAACATTTTATAAATAGGTTTAACCCCATCCACTGTTAGGATAGGTATATATTATTTTTATTAACCAAAACGACCTGTTTTTGTGTTCTCCCTTTTTGTGAGACGCACTCATGTGTTTATATCTTTACTGTAGATTGTTTTCCAAGCTGGCACAGAGCCTATCCAGTTGAACGGATCATCATGCACCTGTGCAGATGGCAAGGTTCAATGCAACCATCTCGTGGCCATACTGTTTCAGAGTGCCCATTACAGCATGATGCAGGTGAAGGCGGTACCACCAACTATGGCCTGCACAAGAACTCTGCAAACATGGCATCGACCACGCAAACAGGTAACTTTGTGTAACACACGTGTATGTGTGTATATATACACAGTATATTATCTATCTATCTATCTATCATCAGCTATTGTATTACTATATTATAATAATATATTAAAGCAAGACATTACTACTTTCATGACTGCTTGTTCGTGTCATTCTCAGGGGATCTGTGCAGAGCCTGTTCAGGACTTGGTGGTGAAGAAATCAAAACCATCTGCCAGGAGAGTTTGTAAATCAACGCATACGACCGTCTCTCCAAGTTCTATTTCAAGCAATTAAGGTATCTGATAGCAAACATTCTCCCAGAGCTTCAATAAAACTACATTTGGTTGTGTAAAAGGAGTTTTTTACTTTTTCTTTTGTTTAGAAATTAGGGTTGGCATTGAAATGACCATCTAGAAATTTGACCCCTCCTTCACAAGTTTAAAGATGATATGGTTGTGTAAAATCTGCAGCTTTGTTCCATCCAGAAGGAAAGAACATCTAAAGCACTACCGGCTTAAACATGGACATTTGGGCCACAGTCACTCACTGCCTTGTCTATTCAAACTGAATTTCTTTGTTTAAAACATGGAATTTCCTAAAGATTAATTTGTCCAGGCATCATAAAACTGATGAGACAGCAAGGACATGAGATGTCCTCTCTTCTAGATGTGAAGTTTGTACCTCCAGCTGTTTTCCTACCTTGAAGGAGTATTTTAAACACCTTTGTCGCTACCTCAAGAAACACAAGACTGTGGTCTGTGTGTTTAACAATTGTGATTTCAGGACAAACATTGAGAAGTTTTAGATCTCACAGGAGCAGAACACACAATCAGCACTCACTTAATGATCTAAAAACTGGAATTTTGCAAAGATTCTTTGACGCTACAAATTTTCAAGAAAATTATCCTACTGAGGATGATACTACTTATAGTGAATGTTTAGTGGAAGATTTAGCAAATGTGATAGAGCAAATATTGGGCCACCTCTTACTGAAATTGGAGAGCATTTATAATGTTTCAAATAGATATATAAGTATATTAGGTATAAATAAAGTGGTAGAAGAACTTCACTTTCAATCAAGCTCAGCATCGAGTCCAGTCATACACGATATTCTTAATTCCAATTTAAGGCTAAACAAGTGTGTTGTTAATAATTCTGTAATATCTAATTTGGTAAAGTAACTCTGCAAGGCCAACCCCATAAGCTCAGCGTTCGGTGCTTCTGGCCCCCTTACCACATCCTACAAAAGGGAATTTTTTAAGAAACACTTTTTTGTGGTTGAACCGGTTTAGTATATACTTGATAGGAAAGATGGAAGAAGCTTCCAGTATGGGCCTGTTATGCAGTCCATTTTGCAGCTTCTAAACAGGAAAGATATACAGGATCCAGCTTTTCAGACTGTCAGATGTTCCCAAAGTGGTCGATATGAGTCATTTTATGATGGCACACATTTCCGAGACAATGATTGTTTATCAGCGGATGA
The DNA here is from genome assembly GCA_026901105.3 of Galaxias olidus. Lineage (NCBI taxonomy): Eukaryota > Metazoa > Chordata > Actinopteri > Galaxiiformes > Galaxiidae > Galaxias > Galaxias olidus. The sequence goes on from JAPMUY010008129.1 coordinate 3,470, forward strand.
ATTAACACTCTCTCATCCTTTATGTTGATGACTTCGAGGTGTGCAATCCTCTTGGAACCTCCCGTTAAAAGCACAAAATAACTGCAGTCTATTGGGTATTAGGAAATGTGCCATCACAGTTGCTGTCAACACTGACATCCATTTACTTGGCAGTCCTTTGTAAGGCTGATGACACGAAGAGATTTGGATATGGGGCAGGGCTGGATCCACTCTTAAAAGACCTTGTTAAACTGGAGAAGGGAGGAGTTTGTGTTCCCAGATTGGGAAAACCGGTCAAAGGCACAGTGTACTGTGTTATTGCAGATAATCTAGGTGCTCATTCGATCAGTGGATTTATCAAAGGTTTTTCTGGATAATATGTCTGCAGATTTTGTCTTGGAGAGCATTCCCAATTACAGGGAAAAGAAGTAAGGAGCGGAGCACTTCAACCTAGAACCAAACTGGAACATACCTTGCATGTTACGACAGTATTGGAAAATCCTACATTGATGCATTTCCATGGAGTAAAAAAAGTGTGCAAAACTATGCTTTCTTCATGGTTCATCTGGTTATCCACCAGACTTGCTACACAACCTTTTTCAGGGAATTGTACCTTTGGAAGTGGCATTGTGTTTGAGTGTGTTCATAAAGAAAAAAAAAGTTTCACTCTAATCGAACTCAATCATTTAATCATTAAATTGTGCGAGATACATTTCTGATTCAAGGGATTTCCGCAAGCAATATAAGGACACAGCATTTGAAGATGTTTTTTTCCTTAATGGTAACCAGTGAAATTCAGGATAAAAGTACCATTAAAGTTGTTTTTTGTCAAGATCACACTATTACTTTGACTCTTGAAAGTCTTGACAGCAGCTCTATTGAGCAGTCAGTTGACGTCTGCTCCTTTGCATCCAATGATGCATTATTTCTGTCCTCTCCTGAGAGTTCCTCCTTGAAACGTTCAGAGCCTTGGCCTTCTCATTTCCAGATACCTCGCATTGCGTACGACACAGTTCATACTAGAGGCAGGAAATGAAGCATATAGATTTAATGAAACACCACACAACAATCCAAGTGTGAAGTCAGACATACGGGAGAAATTAGCAGAAATAATTTTATATTATACAGCCTATCCATCACAATTGCAAATCTGTGCCGTTGTAGATGCTTTGGTTCAAAGGCACCCATGCTTAAAGGAGCCAGGATCTTATTCTGGCATGTATGCATGGCAAGACAGCATGAAATGGAAAATGAATAATTTCAGGCGAGTATTGAGAAGCATTGCCTGCCCCGAAGTCGATGTGAACTCGGTCAAAAGAAAGGCACCACGTGAAAAGGCCCTTGCGAAAAACCTGAAGAAACCAAAGATGGCAGAAGTGAACCATCTTCCTCCTCATCCAATAGGGGAAACGCAGGACAGTTTGGATCAAGAAAGAAAAACAAAAACAAAACGCAGAGGAAATGGCAATCCAAAAGTTAGAGTTGGCTGGACTAAAACTCTCCCATAGAGTCCAGGCGCTGAGAAGGAAGTTGCTTTCCTAAGCAAACTTACCAAAAGTTTTTGGCTCTACACCTTTATTTCGATCAGGCTTTTGTTTTTGTTTCAAAGTCCCTCAACATTATTGTTTAGTAACCTCTGATAAAACAGTTCTCAGTTCTCTCTGCAGTGGCCAACAACAGAGAGCAGGTGGCTGAGGTGACAGAGCTCTACGACTGCTGGCTGAAGCTGGAGCTCCTTGTGAAAAAGATGGGTACATGCAGTACCAGTCAAAAGTTTGGACACACTTTCCCATTCACTTGAATAGGAAAGCGTGTCTAAACCTTTGACTGGTACTGTATCTAATAAGCTAGTAGTTGCAGTAAATATGGTGTTTTCAGATTTTTATTTTGCTTCTGGTTTGTTACCAGAACATTAGGCAGAGTCGGGTCCTTTAATTACTTTGGTTTTGGGAAAACTAAAAGGACTGTTTAATTTAAGAGTGAGGTCTAGGGGTAAGGTGAAGTTTAGTGTATAGGCTAGGCTTTGGGTTTTCGTTAACGGTTCACTGAAAATGTATGTTAGACTTTTCCTGTTGTGTTCATAGGCACCCATTTCTGCTGCCCTACTTGCATAGCATATTTGGTCTGTCTGTACTTGATTGCCCATGGGGAGATATGTGCATACACACGTGTATAGCAGTTAGTGTAAAGCCGCATATTTTTTTTATCTATAAATGTGAATAGCTGGTCAATTTTTTTTTTACATTTTTCATGTGTATAGGCATTACATTTTTTGTGTATAGATAAAATAAAAAAATAAAATTGTTTTACATTTATACCGATAGTCGAACCTCGGATTGAGGAGCAACAATGCGGTTTCCGGCCTGGTCGTGGAACAACGGACCAGCTTTTTACCCTCGCGAGGATCTTTGAGGGGGCCTGGGAATATGACTATCCGGTCTACACGTGTTTTGTGGATTTGGAGAAGGCGTATGACCGGGTTCCCCGGGAGATACTGTGGGAGGTGCTGCGAGAGTATGGGGTGAGGGGGTCTCTACTCAGGGCCATCAAATCTCTGTACCAAAGCGAGAGCTGTGTCCGGGTCCTCGGCAGTAAATCGGACTCGTTTCAGGTGAGGGTTGGCCTCCTCCAAGGCTGCGCTTTGTCACCTATCCTGTTTGTGATATTCATGGACAGGATCTCAAGGCGTAGCCGCGGGGGAGGGGGGCTGCAGGTTGGTGGGCAGAGGATTGCATCACTGCTTTTTGCGGTTGTGGTCCTGATGGCATCATCTGTCTGCGACCTGCAGCACTCATTGGATCGGTTCGCAGCCGAGTGTGAAGCGGCTGGGATGAGGATCAGCACCTCCAAATCTGAGGCCATGGTTCTCAGCAGGAAACCGATGGACTGTCTACTCCAAGTAGGGAATGAGTCTTTACTCCAAGTGAAGGAGTTCAAGTATCTTGGGGTCTTGTTCTCGAGTGAGGGGAAAATGGAGCGAGAGATTGGCCGGAGAATTGGAGCAGCGGGAGCGGTATTGCAGTCGCTTTATCGCACCGTTGTGACGAAGAGACAATCTACCGGTCTATCTTCGTTCCTACTCTCACCTATAGTTATGAAGGGTGGGTCATGACCGAAAGAACGAGATCGCGGATGCAAGCGGCGGAAATTAGTTTCCTCCGGAGGGTGGCTGGCATCTCCCTTAGGGATAGGGTGAGAAGTTCAGTCATCCGTAAGGGACTCGGAGTAGAGCCGCTGCTTCTTTGCGTAGAAAGGAGCCAGTTGAGGTGGTTCGGGCATCTAGCAAGGATGCCACCTGGTCGCCTCCCTAGGGAGGTGTTCCAGGCACGTCCAGCTGGGCGGAGGCCGCGGGGCAGACCTAGGACCAGGTGGAGGGATTATATCTCCACGCTGGCCTGGGAACGCCTTGAAATCCCCCAGTCAGTGCTGGTTAATGTGGCCCGGGAAAGGGAAGTTTGGGACACCCTGCTGGAACTGCTACCTCCGCGACCCGACCCCGGATAAGCGGATGAAGATGATGATGTTTCATGTGTGTAGCCATTTTATTTGTTTATATATATGTGTGTGTGTGTGTGTGTGTGTGTGTATATGTATAGCTGTGTTGTGCAACCACCTAAGATGTAGATGTAAATCTCTGTGTAAGAAGGAAATGTTTCCGCTGACAAAGCTTACCATAGGAAAGAAATGCCGTGAAGCTAGAAACAGGAGAGAAAGGCTTTGCTGATCTGTTGACCAAAAATATGGTAAAACTCATGTAAAAGAGGCTGTTGCTGGGGAGAAATGCAGCAAGACAGTCTTTTGAGAAAGTATTTTTAGAATTTGAGGTTCAAAGGAGGGGCCCAGGGGGTAGAAAAGCTTTACATATCGAAAGCACAAAGCCCTCGCGGGCGCAGCCACAGAAACACTTTAAAGCTAAACCATACGCTGAGCTGAGTTACTGCTGACCAAACCCCACTTTGCGAGACGCAGCTCTTATCCAGAAGAGAACCTCGAACTATTCGTGCCTACCTCTTACCTCAATTGGCGCAGATAATCTTGACGGACTAGCCAACACGAAACTCTCTCTTGCTGGAGCTGAACTCTTGGGTCGTTTGGCGCACGTAATCTTGGGACGGGATAGCCGACTAGAGCCTCTCTCGACCCCGATTGGCACACACAATTTGAGACTGGATAAAGCATCTTAAATGCGCAAATACTGGGTTCTTATTTTAACTTCTAGGTAAGCTCAATTGATACTCTGTTTAGCATATAATTGCTTTGATTGCTTACTGTTTCGTTGCTTATTTTGTTGCTATTTCAGCATATACATTGAATGGTTCATTATAGCATATAATTGCACAGTGCCACTGAACATATCAAATATACACTAAGGGTATATTACGGCACTGTGCTATTGCTATTTGGACATTAGGAGCTTACTGCTTCATTACTTATTTTATTGCTATTTTAGCATATTACTGCTGTACCGCATTGAATGGTTCACATTAGCATATAATTGCACAGTGCCACTGAGCACATCAAATATACACTAAGGTTATATTATGGCACTGCGCTATTGCTATTTGAACATTAGGATTATTGCTTCATTGCCATTTTAGTAAATTACTGCTTAATCTTGTCACCATCTGTCTGGGTTGGTTTATTAATACCTTTACTGTCTATCTGGTTGGTATATAAATACCATTACTGTACCGTAGCTGTCTGTCTGGTTGGTATATAAATACCATTACTGTACCTTCACTGTCTGTCTGGTTGGTATATAAATACCATTACTGTACCTTCACTGTCTGTCTGGTTGGTATATTAATACCTTCACTGTCTTCCCGTCACTGTCTGTTGTTTGTGATATTCAGATATTCAGTTGTTCTCCTTGGCATATAATTGCACTGAGCTTCAGAAAATATAAATATACCTTACTGTATATTATTGCACTGTGCTGTTGCCATTTAGACATAAATACTGTTTCTATTCAGAGAATATAAATATACCTTACTGTATATTGAGCACTGTATGGCACACCCTGACTGCCATTAGGTATCAGGATGAAATCCTTGGACCCATTGTCAGACCCTACGCTGGTGCAGTGGGTCCTGGGTTCCTCCTGGTGCACGACAATGCCCGGCCTCATGTGGCGAGAGTATGCAGGCAGTTCCTGGAGGATGAAGGAATTGATACCATTGACTGGCCGCCACGCTCGCCTGACCTAAATCCAATAGAACACCTCTAGGACATTACGTTTAGGTCCATCCGACGCCGACAGGTTGCACCTCAGACTGTCCAGGAGCTCAGTGATGCCCTGGTCCAGATCTGGGAGGAGATACCCCAGGACACCATCCGTCGTCTCATTAGGAGCATGCCCCGACGTTGTCAGGCATGCATACAAGCACGTGGGGGCAATACACAGTACTGAGTACCATTTTGAGTTGCTGCAATGGAATTTCAGCAAAATGGACTAGCCTGCCACATAAGTTTTTCACTTTGATTTTTGGGGTGTCTTTGAATTCAGCCCACTGTAGGTTGATAATTTTTATTCACATCAAACGATGTGGCATCCTTTCGTTCCTAACACATTACCCAGTCCATATCAGTATAGATATCCAGCATGAATTTTTTCCCCCATGGAGATCTGATGTTTTCGAAGTGTTCCTTCAATTTTTTAGAGCAGTTTGTATTTTTTATAATGTGTTTATAGTCGTATTTCTTTTTTAAAATAATATATGCGTGTATAGCCGTATAATTTTACTATAGTACTGAAATATAGTTAACATAGCGATACTTACTGTGGTTTAAAAGGGCCAAAACATTAAATGTGCTTAAAACAGGATGGTTAAATCATTGTTGAGTAATAAAGTGTTTCTAAAGTTGATTTGGTGATTGTTTTGTTGTACATACAGGTGTTTCCAAGATGATGGGAATTTGTGTAGTATTAGGGTAGATAAAACTTAAAACTTTTTTGTAAATATGACTCACATTTAAAGACTTGGAAAACAAAAAAAATTAAGTAAATATAACAACTTCAGTCTGGAAAAATGAAAAAAGTGAGTAACTAACTTACAACTTCAGTCTTGGCACTAAATTAAGTAGAAGTAAGCAGTTATTTTGGTATTGTAAGATGCAAAAACTTTTACTGGTGTCACTAACACATATACTACGTTAACGTTTACTTAAATTGTAATGTAGAAAATCCTCAAAGCTGGTGCAATTAGTTTCTGCAATTTGTTTAAGTAAACCCTGCACATAATTTTTTACAGTGCACAATCGATCCACCTATCCCTAATATTAGCCTCAATTAACAGTCCCTCAACTTTGTGCAACTTCAAACGTTGAACGAAGTTGGAAGTTGTTGCGCCTCCGTCTGTAATTTTCGACCCACACGTTTTACATACTGCAATTCATTTTTTGACCACCCCTAGTTTTTGTAGGCAAATTAAATTATCTATAACTTTTTCCAACTAATTTGAGTTCTTCATGGTTCTCTCCTGCAACGTGATTGGATGCTGTCGGATTGGTTTAAACAAAGTGGACCTGGGGAATTAAGTATTGACTTGCTGAACAGCGTTAACTTCGATTCAGGAAATTAAGGGAAATCATTCAGTATCAATATTCGTGGAACACTTTAAATAACATACTTTTTTATCTTTGGGCTTGGGGGAAGGTATCAAGTATTTTCAAGTCAAAAGGCTCAAGTCCAAGTGAAGTCACAAGTCGAGTTCCAAGTCATTTTTGATTTTGTCAAGTCTTAAGTCATCAAATCTGTGACTAGAGTCTGACTTGGAGTCCACACCTCTGCTATGCACTGCATTATAACTCTTGTTGCTGAATTTATGAGCTTATTACCCCACTTAGGCGAATACCACATAGTTTATTAATTCAAATGTGTTACACTTTCGTGTTTGAACGGTTAAAATAATATTTCTGCACACAGTCAATGTTGATCTACTGTTACTACTATACACAGGGCCAGCCTTAAGATTTTGGTGGCCCCCAAAATGCCTCCCAGCACAACAGCCCCTGAAAAGATTGTACATTAGAATTATAAAAAAAATTTTGGGGATATAGGCTGGAAGGCATTTAATAAGTATGTTATATGCATCTTCCAGGCCTATCTATTAACACAACATTTTATCAAAATAGGCATATTGTTCAATTATCCAATTATGTCCATAAGGCCTTTGTCCAATTATGCTATAAAAGCATATAATTTAACATAGTTAGAACGCAAATGGCTAGCCTGAAACTATTTTGAGGCAATTTGGACATTTTAATGTATTTATAACAATAATAAATCAAAACACAAATTCAATGTTGCAAGAAAGCATTGGTAGCTAGTTAACAAGCAAAGCTAGCCCGCTGCCAAGGACGTTGTTGATGCTTGCAATCCTAAGGTTGGCTAGCAAGCAGTGGTGGGGGGTGGGAAGCATTTTCGAATGAGACACGTTTCATACCAGCATCTAAATGTTGTAATGAATGAATTAATTCTATCCAGTTCGTCGGGTTAAAATTAACTATGGCTTCTGATTTGTTCAAGTCAACTTAATGCCGCAAGAAAAGACTGTCAGCTTACTTTTAGGAGATTCAACAAACAAAAAGGCCTACCTTTATCCTGTGTTATTTTTTTCCATCTTCAATCTCTTCTTCCGCCCTTCAGCGACAGTACGAAATTTTCTATAGGAGCCATTTGTATATCTATCTGCAATACTTTCAAGAGTGAAATTTCTCACGTCTCACTACCAAATAATGGTTTTCCCAAACAACCTCTCCCCCCTTTCTGTCACACGCGCGCGGGTGCCTGTGATTGGTTGACCCACGGCGTGATCAGTGCATGATCTGCGAATGAAAGTGCTGTTGTATCAGATCTAGGATCTGTAACAGACTGGCAGAGTGCCGTCTGGTGATCAGAGTGGAGTAGGAATATACGGAACAAGAGAGTGGCAAACCTATTTAGGCTCATATTCCATTGTACCAGCACACCTGGTGCAATTAGTAAAGGCCTCGCTGTATGAGACTAATTACACCAGGTGTGCTAGAAACTGGGAAGATTAAATACCTGGAATGGCTGGGGGTACTTGAATTGGATTGGGAACCACTGCTAAAGGAGACCAAGATGACGTGATAAATAGTAACAATCGTAAATTGCAATGGTAAAAAGCTATTTATTGTTTTTGGCTGGTAGAAAATCTGTCTAGCTGGTACATTTTTTCATCTGCAGCCACCTTGGCAGGTTTTGCATACAGTAAACCAAAAAGTTAATTTTGGACCCTAATCCATAATTTAGCCAGCTCCCTAGCAAAAAGCTACTTAGAGCGAAGCTTGCATTCAAAATCACAAAACGGCACCGACTGCTATCACCTAGTTTATTATTTAAAAAAATAGACAATAAACTAACAAGCTGCAGTTACAGGAAAACTGGGTGTGCCATACTTTGTAGGGTTAGATATCCAAACTATGACAAAAGCAAGATGCAATCTCACCCGATTCCACTGCATAAATCAAACAAATTGCAAGAAGGGTGAAGCACATCGAGACAGCAATAGATAGCTGGAGTGTTTGTTTTGATTTTGTCTTGCTTGCAACAATAAAAATATGTAAACAACCGGTGTGTACGAGAATGTGCCTACTCTTTCTCACGGGAGTGATCGATACCATCGCACTCAATAAATTATTATCTTAAAAGCTAGGTAAATCTCTAAGTAATCTGACTGATATTGGCCGAGCAGCCCCCCTAGATGTTCAGTTAATGTGACACAACCAGCCATTCATATTAAACTACGGTTAAACCTAAAAAAAAACATTCTGTAGCCAATGAGATAATATTTTGATGGAGTGCTACATTAGTTTAGTAAAACTTGTGTGTATGATCCATGAACAGTGAGACAGTTGTGCATAGACTTTAGCTTGGTGTGAAGGTAAACTTGTGTTCTGGAACACTTCCAGCTATCAGCCAACACTTATAAAAAGCCCAGTAGGTTATCAGCCCTTTGCCGCACAAGTTCAACACTTTGCCGAGACACGGTATAGACATCTTGTTCAATAAATATTCAAAGTTGACTGACATAGGACACTATTGATTTATTATATTTTAAAGATGAAACGATGTAAGAAAAGCCCACTTAGTGTAGCCAATTGCCCCAACCAAAATAAATTGCACATCTTAAGAAATAACACTGTATGAGCTTTCAAATATTACTACACACGTCTTAAGTTATTGGATGTTGAATTTAAGTATGTATTTATAGACAAACATTTAAAAACAGACTTCTATTGCTAAGAAGTTTAAGTATCTTTTTCAGAATGTGTAAGTAAAGTACAAAAAAAGGTACCATTGGGCACCGGTACCAAATTCCAGGTATCGATACCGGTATTGGGTCAAATGTGAAACGTACCCAACCCTACTCTTCATGCTGTTTCCTGTCAAACTTTACGGTGGACTTTCGTACCCAACCCTACTCTTCATGCTGTTTCCTGTCAAACCTTACGGTGTGAAATGTACCCAACCCTACTCTCCATGCTGTTTCCTGTCAAACTTTACGGTGTGAAACGTACCCAACCCTACTCTTCATGCTGTTTCCTGTCAAACTTTACGGTGTGAAACGTACCCAACCCTACTCTTCATGCTGTTTCCTGTCAAACCTTACGGTGTGAAACGTACCCAACCCTACTCTTCATGCTGTTTCCTGTCAAACCTTACGGTGTGAAACGTACCCAACCCTACTCTTCATGCTGTTTCCTGTCAAACTTTACGGTGTGAAACGTACCCAACCCTACTCTTCATGCTGTTTCTTGTCAAACTTTACGGTGTGAAACGTACCCAACCCTACTCTTCATGCTGTTTCCTGTCAAACTTTACGGTGTGAAACGTACCCAACCCTACTCTCCATGCTGTTTCCTGTCAAACTTTACGGTGTGAAACGTACCCAACCCTACTCTTCATGCTGTTTCCTGTCAAACTTTACGGTGTGAAACGTACCCAACCCTACTCTTCATGCTGTTTCCTGTCAAACCTTACGGTGTGAAACGTACCCAACCCTACTCTTCATGCTGTTTCCTGTCAAACCTTACGGTGTGAAACGTACCCAACCCTACTCTTCATGCTGTTTCCTGTCAAACTTTACGGTGGACTTTCTCCACACACGCTCGTCACTTCAACCATTCGTTTCTCTTTACAGTGAGAGTCTGTGTGGCGTCTCAGACTGATGTTATAGGGAAACTTCTTCCCACAAACACTGCAACTGTATGGTTTCTCTCCAGTGTGGGTCCTCATGTGACTCTCTACAGAGTCTTTATGTCTGAACGTTTTCTTACAGATTGTGCAGCTGAAGGGTTTCTCTCCCGTGTGAGTTCTCATGTGATATGACAGCGTCCCTCTTTGACCAAAACCTTTCCCACACACGCTGCAGGTGAAGGGTTTCTCCCCAGTATGAGTCCTCATGTGAATCGACAGACTTCCACTGAGACCAAATCCTTTCCCACACACGCTGCAGGTGAAGGGTTTCTCCCCAGTATGAGTCCTCATGTGTCTAGTCAGGGAACTCTTGTCGACGAATCCTTTCTCACACACACTGCAGGTAAAGGGTTTTTCTCCAGTATGTGTTACCATGTGACTTGTCAGGGAATTCTTGTCGATGAATCCTTTGGAGCAGATACTGCACGTGTGTGGTTTGTCTCCAGTGTGCGTCTTCAGGTGACATTTCATATAAGATTTTTGACCAAAACATTTCCCACAAACACTGCAAATGTACGGCTTCTCTCCATTGTGAGTCCCGGAGTGTTCTTTTAAATCATAACAATTCCTAAACTTTTGGGAGCAATTATTCCCTCCAGCGTGAGTCCGGCCTCTGTCTTCATCCTCAGATACTGAACAGTCTGAAGAAGGGGGCAGACAGTCACTGGTTGGTTCTGGTCTTCCAAAGCCCTCTCCATCAGGTTCTGTTGAGGTGGTAGCTGCAGGGTCTCCCGCTCTGCTGTCCACACTCTGTGACAGGTAATGCTGTGACAACATGTTCTGGAAGCAATCACCACTCACTGGAAAACTCAAAATGGAGTCTTCGGTATCAGTCTCTTCCTCCTTCAGATCTTGAAGCTGTTCTCCCTCCTGACTGGTCCAGAGTTCCTCCTGTTCCTCTTTAATCTGTGGGGGCTCTGGGTCCTCCTGGTCCAGACTGGGGCTCCTCTCCTGCTCACAGTGCTGCTGCTCTGGAGGAACCTCCTCTTTAGACACATAGAAAGTGAACTCCTGGGGGTCTGGAGGGAAAGACAAGCAGAACTTCAACTGACTTGAAGCAAAAGTAAAGGGGACTAGGTAGAAATAAAAGATGCTGAATCTACTCAGTTAAGCTTCAACCTAAAAACATGATGTACATGATTGTCAGTGCTAGCATCAGACAAGGCAATTAAACTTCCCAGAGTTCTCAAACTCACAGCGATTGGTCGGTAACTAACTTAGAAACACAAAATGACCAGCTTTACCAATCTATTACAAAATCTGTTCTGATCTTGACATTTGTTTTTGAAAAGTTTTTGGGGCAAAAGTCTAGAGCACAAAGCCTGAAGTGTTGCCCTATGATGAAATAATAATAATAATAGCCAAATAAAATAATACCGTATGAGGATTTTAATTTTGTCTTTTTTACTGCAGGATGTTCTGGACAATATTACCATGGTAACAGTTAGACTGCTGGAATGAGATGCAGAGGTTCCTGCTACAAAACTGTAACGAAACAACAAAGGCCAAATAAGGGTTGTATACATTAAGCAAGTATGTTTATTTAGTGATCACTATTTTGTGGTATTCTGTGGGGGGGAATATATTAAATTACATGAAACGATTCATGATCAACTTCAGGAGCGAATTGTTCAAACACTTCTAAATGTGTTCTTGCACATATACAGTGCATCCGGAAAGTATTCATACCCCTTCACTTTTTCCACATTTTATTATGTTACAGCCTAATTCCAAAATGGATTAAATAAAAAAAATGTCTCAACATTCTACGTACAATACCGCATAACGACCAAGTGAAAAACGTTTTTTTGAATTTTTTGCTAATTAAAATAAAATATCACATGTACATAAGTATTTACACCCTTTGCTGTGACACTCAAAATTGACCTCAGGAGCATCCAGTTTCCACTGATCATCCTTGTGATGTTTCTACAACTTGATTGGAGTCCACCTGTGGTAAATTCAATTGATTGGACATGATTTGGAAAGGTACACACCTGTTTATATAAGGTCCCACAGTTGACAGTGCATGTCAGAGCACAAACCAAGTTATGAAGTCCATGGAATTGTCTGTAGACCTCCGAGACAGGATTGTATCGAGGCACAGATCTGGGGAAGGGTACAAAAACATTTCTGCAGCATTGAAGGTCCCAACGAGCACAGTGGTCTCCATCATTTGCCAATGGAAGACGTTTCGAACCACCAGGACTCTTCCTAGAGCTGGCCGCCCGGCCAAACTGAGCAATCGGGGGAGAAGGGCCTTGGTCAGGGAGGTGACCAAGAACCCGATGGTCACTCTGACAGAGCTCCAGTGTTCCTCTGTGGAGATGGGAGAACGTTCCAGAAGGACAACCATCTCTGCAGCACTCCACCAATCAGGCCTTTATGTTAGAGTGGCCAGACGGAAGCCACTCCTCAGTAAAAGGCACATGACAGCCCGCATGGAGTTTGCCAAAAGGCACCTAAAGGACTCTCAGACCATGAGAAACAAAATTCTCTGGTCTGATGAAACCAAGATTGAACTCTTTGGCCTGAATGCCAAGCGTCATGTCTGGAGGAAACCAGGCACTGCTCATCACCTGGCCAATACCATCCCTACAGTGAAGCATGGTGGTGGCAGCATCATGCTGTGGGGGTGTTTTTCAGCAGCAGGAACTGGGAGACTAGTCAGGATCAAGGGAAAGATGAATGCAGCAATGTACAGAGAGATCCTTGATGAAAACCTGCTCCAGAGCGTTCTGGACCTCAGACTGGGGCGAAGGTTGACCTTCCAACAGGACAACGACCCTAAGCACACAGCCAAGATAACAAAGGAGTGGCTTTGGGACAAGTCTGTGAATGTCCGAGTGGCCCAGCCAGAGCCCAGACTTGAACCCGATTGAACATCTTTGGAGAGACCTGAAAATGGCTGTGCACCGACGCTGCCCATCCAACCTGATGGAGCTTGAGACGATCTGCAAAGAAGAATTGGGAAAAACTGCCCCAAAATAGGTGTGGCAAGCTTGTAGCATCATACTCAAGAAGACTTAAGGCTGTAATAGCTGCCAAAGGTGCTTCAACAAAGTATTGAGTAAAGGGTGTGAATACTTATGTACATGTGATATTTTTTTTATTTATTTTTTATACATTTGCAAAAAATTCTAAACTTTTTTCACTTTGTCATTATGCGATAGTGTGTAGAATGTTGAGGAATTTTTTTTATTTAATCCATTTTGGAATTAGGCTGTAACATAATAAAATGTGGAAAAAGTGAAGGGGTATGGATACTTTCCGGATGCACTGTACCTCCAATGACAGCCTCCATTTTGAAACGAACCACTAACTTAAATGATACTGACAAACAAAAACAAAACCTTGTAGCTTGCAGGTTATTTAGCTGGTTAGCTCACATAGCTGCCAATCACTGTATGTGCATGGAGGGACCAGCTTGGTAGCTATACTAAGAATTAGCTTTAAACTGTGATAGAGTCTCAGATAGACCACAACCGAATAGTGTACAAAGAATTGCAGCTTCAAAACACAGTCAATGCCTGTGCTGGACATGGCTTTCATCATTTCCAACATGTAAGGATTATATTAACTAACTAAACGAACTAACCTGCTAATAAACTAACTAAACTAACAAACGAAATAACTAACTAAATGTCATATCACTTGGAAGACTAAACCCAAAGCGAACGTTAGCTAGCTATCTAGGAACGAGATCAACGGATAGGCACCGCAGTGGCGATTGCACAGAGCGGCGCAGGAAATGGTTTTAGAGCCGATCAGAACCCAGCAAAAATTGTAGGTTGTATTTTTTTAATTGAAGCGTTGTCAAAAACATCGATATATAATGTCACAGTTCAACACGTTAAGAACGAGTTAGGATGTTTAAAGGAAAACATCTCGCTCTACAAACCAGAAACGAATTGTAAGTGCTGGTAAAACAGTGGGTCAGGGATGACTTATTTTTGAAGGCTAACCCGGAAGTTAGCATCGCCATGGGTTCCCTCGACAAAAAGTCAAAGGGATTTTTCTATTGGATTTCGGATTATTGCATAAAATAGGCTCTGTGGTAAACAAACATTAGTTAATACTTACAGGTTTTTGCTTTTTTTCAGCAAAATAATCTTCACAAATTAACACCAATTTTAAGATTTTTTAAGCATAAAGGCAATTGCCAAAAGTAAAAAGCTAACATTAGGCTATAAACTAACTACAGGTCCCATGACTTCACCACTAACCTTCAAACTTGTAATTTAATTTTGCACGCTTACCACCGACAACCGCTATACTATAGTTTAATTTAATTTAGCCACTTATTTAATTTAATTTAGTGGTGGAGCTGGGGCGAAGGTGGCGACCTTCCTTGGCCCACTCTCACCAGGTCCATGCTCAAATCTAATAATTAATATATACAGTACATGTTATGCAATAGTATAAACATTTGACAAGAAATCATTTAAACATCATCAAAAACACATCTTCAGCATGTCCCCCCTAACGGCTGTTGGTCAGAAACCCCTGCTGGCCTGCTGCTCACTGGCAGCGGTAAACTTGAATGCAGTTCTTAAATACTGCAGGTTGTGAGTTCAGAATATATATATATTTTTATTTGGCTTGTTCGTTGGCAGGCTAAAAAGCATACTTTTGATCAGATTTCAGATAACATTTCATAAAATTGTCAAATCAAACAAATGTGAGTTTAATAAAAATCTTGACAAACTGATTGACATAGGTAATGTGCTAGTGTATTTTCATTATATTTTGACGATCACATTTGATTGACACAGAGGTCATTGTCTGTCTCTGAACTATGCCACCGTTGTCTGATACCTTTCACAATAGTTAGCTTGTTACAATGGAGAAAAGGTATAAACCAGGTGCACTCTAACTAGAGTCTAACTGTATTGTAACTCTAAGGCAAAGTTGACACTTTCGATTCTTTATAGGCTATTTGTTTTCAGCTTTTTCTGTATTATTGGACCATCATCAGTGGTCTCATCAGTTCATCGCCAGCCTGTTGGACCTTATTCTTTTGATTAATATTATTTGTTGATTTTGCATGGATCATCACTAGCCCACTGCTTAGACATCTTCGATTCCTCTGTGAGTACAAACTAGACATGAATTGCCCATTCATTATTTGCTTTCAATATGATAAAGCTATGCCGGAATATCAGGCATGGCCTAGACATGTCCGTGATCGTATACCGATGATGTTTGCAGTCTGCACTGAAGACAGCCTTTAGCTAGGCTACTTGATCGTGCACTGTCACATATGTGTGTGCATTTGTGCTGGTTGAGTTTTGTATGTCGTGGTTGATACAGAGGAGTGTAGAAGTTGTTCGTCATTTTGCGTTAAGGTGCCAGTGCAAGTTTCATTTTGGCGATCGGATTTTTAGGTTTAGCCCAAGGCTAGAAATAAATTTTCGTGATCTCTAAAAGAGCACTAGCGGTCCTATTTCCTAATTTTGTCTGTCACTATTTGTTTGTGAAATGTGAATCATCTTATTGTGCTACACATAGCCTGTGCTGGTACTTTAGCCCCTTGCTTCCATCACATTGGGATAGTAAAAGTTGTACCCATTAAATAAATAAAAAAAGAATTTCAAAGGGCCCATTTGATAGATCTCCGCCCTTCTGCGCCAAGACCTTAGCTCCGTCCCTAAGCCACTTGTTAACAGCCTTTTATAAAACACGTAAAAGCTTCAAAATTCACGAGTGGGGTAGGCTATATACTGACATATTTTATGTAGTAGACCAAAACGTGAAAATCTCTAACGTTTGTGTTAACCGCAGGAGAAAGAAACATATCCTCAACTATATTGTACAGATATTTTGATTGTATATTTAATTAATGAAAAGCCTGAAGAATCCTAGTCAAGTCTGCACAACAGCCTGAAGTGCAAACGCAAAATGTACCCATAGCGTCTCAAAAGTAGCCCAGCACATCAATCCAACATATTTTTGATAGGCCTACATGCTTATTAAAGTATCTGATTTAACGAAAGCAACAAACCGGTTCTGCGCAACTGCATTTTTGGATTAAGAAGATCCAACAATTTACGCTGGCGGGCATTCTCTCTCTGTGAACAGCGAAACTCCTCCTCGTACTCTTCTATGGTTCTTTCTACAACCTTAAATATTTCGTTAGCAGCAGCTGACAGCCGCTCAGTAATTAGCATTCTTAGCCGCTGTTTCCTAGGCATTGTGAACATCACTGACAAAAAATACGCCGATACTTTAGCGCTGTAGACAACAAATACAATTGAACAGGGCGCAGACTATGACGTCAACAAAGATCGCCGTCTGGTAATATCGCGACAAAGGAAACTTCGTCAAAATCTGGCCCTGTTGCAAGGCAGCTGGATTTATGCTCACGAGATGCGTCGTGGGACAACCACTAGCAGTTCGAGGAAGCAGTTGGCCTTCTCGTCAAAGCCAAAACAAAGCTAATAAATACATTCCTTCAGGCTAGGTTACTGAATTATATTATTTTCCATATTAGCTAGATACCATCGTTAATTTACGTCAATTAGTGTTTGTTAAAAAAGCTGGCTAGTAAGGTTCACGTTATTACTTGGTGTGTTGCAGTGAAGTCACAAATGTTTTCCTTCAAAAACAGCAGTGTTGAAGAAATGCTAGTAGAAGTCTGTTGCCTATTTTACCTGTGGCAGAAAAAATATCACACTTTTGACGAAAAACACTCTCCTTACCCTTACTTTATGCTGCTAAGTGTCACCTAGAGTTAGTGCAGCTTCGGTTCCAGAATAATATTTGGTATAGTGCTTTTCTAGACACCAGTAGTGCTTTACACTGTATGGGGGGGACTCAAAGTTTGGTCGCCAAGGTGTGGAACCCACCTCAATGACGCCACGGCAGCCACTTTGCGCTAGACTTACTCAGCACACAACAGTTTATGACCTACATAGAGCCACAAGGGGCAGCATAGGGGATTAACTAGCCAATAGCGAGCTCAAGAGATGATTAGGTGGCCAGGACTGATATAGCGCCAGGACACCGGGTTTAACACCCCTACTGTTTCAGAGAAGTGCCATGGGATTTAGAGTGACCACAGAATCAGTGCACCCGTTAAACATCCCATCCAAAAGACACACTCTGTACAGGACAGTGTCCCTGTCACTGTCCTGGGGCATTGGGACCCAGAGACCAGAGGGTAGAGTGACCCCTACTGGTCAACCAACACCACTTCCAGCAGCAGCTGGTCTCCCATCCAAGGGAGAACCAGGACCGACTCTGAGTAGCTTCAGAGGGAAGCCAAAGGTGGACTGAAGAGGTGTTATTGCTGCCAACAATACAACTGTAGAATTGAATAAAACACAATAGCCAACTATTTGCTCAAATGTGTGTCAGTATTCTCTTGTTTTTTTTTCGTTAGAACAAATCCCAAATAAGAATGCATTGGTGAACATCAGAAGGGAAGTGGGTGATACCCTGAAAAACGTCGTAATACTAATACATACATACAATTACAAAAGCATTACACAGCTTCGCTGCTTGGACTCCTAAATAAATAAAAAGATTATAAATTGCATTTGCACTCTAATACAGGTTTTATTTTTTTATTTATATTGCTTAGCTCAAATACTTAAATTTGAATTTAATTACAGTTTAGATTTCTACTTATTTTGTTGATGTTTTTCACCACAGTTTATTTAAGACAATGTGTGTGTCATCAACGATTACAGTCCTTTCAGGGAGACATTAGTTGCTTCAGACACTTTGAGTCTTCCTCGTGTTGTCTGCCAGTCAAACTTTACGGTGGACTTTCTCCCCACATGCTTGTCACTTCAAACATCCCGTTTCTCTTTCCTCAGTCTGTGTGGCGTTTTAAAGGAAAACAGTAGAATCTTTTTCCACAAACACTGCAACTGTTTGGTTTCTCTCAAGTGTGGGATCTCATGTGAATCTCCACAGAACGTTTATGGTTGAACGTTTTCCCACAGACCGTGCAGCTGAACGGTTTCTCTCCTGTGTGGGTTCTCATGTGAATCTCCACAGAACGTTTATGGTTGAACGTTTTCCCACAGACTGTGCAGCCAAACGGTTTCTCTCCAGTGTGGGTCCTCATGTGACTCTCCACAGAGTCTTTATGTCTGAAATCTTTCCCACAGACCGTGCAGCTGAATGGTTTCTCTCCTGTGTGGGTTCTCATGTGAATCTCCACAGAACGTTTATGGTTAAACGTTTTCCCACAGACTGTGCAGCCAAACGGTTTCTCTCCAGTGTGGGTCCTCATGTGATAAATCAGGTAACTGCTACAGCCAAAAGATTTTCCACACATGCTGCATGTGAAGGGTTTCTCTCCAGTGTGGGTTCTCATGTGAATTGACAGCCTCCCTCTTAGACTGAATCCTTTCCCACACACACTGCAGGTGAAGGGTTTCTCTCCAGTATGAGTCACCATGTGACTTGTCAGGGAACTCTTGTCAATGAATCCTTTGGTGCAGATACTGCACTTGTGTGGTTTGTCTCCAGTGTGTGTCATCAGGTGAAATTTCAGATGGGCGTTTCGACCAAAAGATTTCCCACACACGCTGCAGGTGAAGGGTTTCTCCCCAGTATGAGTCCTCGTGTGTCTTGTCAGGGAACCCTTGTCGATGAATCCTTTGGAGCAGATGCTGCAAGTGAAGGGTTTCTCTCCAGTATGAGTCACCATGTGAATTGTCAGGGAACTCTTGTCAATGAATCCTTTAAAGCAGACACTGCACTTGTGTGGTTTGTCTCCAGTGTGCGTCATCAGGTGATATTTCAGATGGGCGTTTCGACAAAAACATTTCCCACAAACACTGCAACTATACGGCTTCTCTCCAGTGTGAGTCCTAAAGTGTTCTTTTAAATGATAAATATTCCTAAACGTTTTGGAGCAAATGCTGCAATTGTTTCCTGGAGTGTGAGTCCAGGCTCCGTCTTCACCTTCAGCCGCTGAACAGTCTGAAGAAGGGGGCTGACAGTCATTGGTTGGGTCTGGTCCTCCACAGCCCTCTCCATCAGGTTCTGTTGAGGTAGTAGCTACAGGGTCTCCCTCTCTGCTGTCCACACTCTGTGACTGGTAATGCTGTGAAAACATGTTCTGAAAACGATCACCACTCACTGAAAAACTCAACATGGAGTCTTTGGTATCAGTCTCTTCCTCATTCGGCCATTCAAGCTGCTCTCCCTCCTGACTGGTCCAGAGTTCCTCCTGTTCCTCTTTAATCTGTGGGGGCTCTGGGTCCTCCTGGTCTAGAAGGGGGCTGCTCTCCTGCTCACAGTGCGGCTGCTCAGGGGGAACCTCCTCTTTAATCTGTGGGGGCTCTGGGTCCTCCTGGTCCATACTGGGGCTCCTCTCCTGCTCACAGTGCGGCTGCTCAGGGGGAACCCCCTCTTTAATCTGTGCGGGCTCTGGGTTCTCCTGGTCCATACTGGGGCTCCTCTCCTGCTCACACTGCTGCTGCTCAGGGGGAACCTCCTCTTTAGACACATAGAAAGTGAACTCCTGGGGGTCTGGAGGGAAAGACAATCAGAACTTCAACTGACTTGAGGCAAAAGTAAAAGTAAAACGAGTCGATAACTAAATAAAAACTAATTTAAGATGACAAGTTATTACGAAATCCATTTACACTTTTGCCAACAAATCAAAGCCAGAAAAGAATGTTACGGGGGGACGATTTTGGAAGAGATCCATTCAGAAAATCTCTTTGACTTTGTTTGCTAGGGAGGCTAGATGGATGCATTGTGTAATGTACCGATCTACCGGCAGCGTTAGGCAAAGTTTAGACTGAAAGACATAGTGCCACTCCAAACGATCGCTAAGGCTTACCTTTCTTCTTCTGAAACATTTTATTGCCCTTTTACATACATTTTCTTTTGTTTAAAGATCTTTTGGGCAATATTTTGCATTTATTGAAAAAGACAGTAGGTAGACAGGAAATGTAGGAGAGAGAGAACGGGAGACATGCAGGAGAAAAGCCCAAGTAGGAATCGAACCCATGCTGCCACCAGGGCACCATGTTTCTATAACATTAAATGTAGCTGGACCTCGGGCTATCGCTCACGGCATTTAAATCCAGAAACGTGGTGGGTCGTTTGCGAACAATTCATCCTTTTTTAACGAATCTTTCAAGTGAAAAAAATTAACTGAATCCCTACGCAAAATAATTTTTTTCGTCTGAGTGGCCGCCTTCCCCCAAAAGCTACTGCTAGAAGCCGAACCTAAAGAACTCTTTCCTACCTTTCTTTTAGTTCCTTCGATTCATTCAGTTTATTTTTGTTCATTCTGGACGGAGATGTTCTTTCTTAACTCGATCTCAAATATTTGCTTCTTCAGTCACTCTTCAAAATTATTCATAGGCTATTAGCTTACTATGTTCTGTGAGTTGTCGATTATAGTTTGCGGGCCTGTGTTTGACATAAAAAACATATACTATTATGTAGGCTATAGCTGAGTAGAAATAAGATACAGTGAGTGATATGTTATGAACTCGAACTCTTCAAAATTATTTACAAATAAAGTATTTTAAACTAACTTTTTTAAAGACATAAAAGTTGTGGCAAGTAGGACATATTTGGGTGAGGGTGCATCATTGTCTTTTTAGGTTGTCATTAATTAATCCATGACTACATGCCCCTCCCCCCCATGTTTGAGTCAGGCAAAATATGTCGTCATCGTCGTCCCATAATAATAATTAAAAAGAAGCAAAACACAATACTTCATTTACGAATTCTACCCAGCCTTCTTAGCTCGAGTTTATCATAGCTTTCCCACTGAAAGCTATCGGGAGACTTACTTTCAAAAATTTTGAAAGTCACAAAATCAGTCGCAAAGAATAAGGTTAGTTGGCTGGTTGTTGGACTGATGTAGCCTACGCGATAACAGTCGAAATCAGTTAACTTCATAGTGCGACTTTGTCAATATTATCCGTTACATTTTGTTGGTGATGTACTAATATCTTTGTTTGTACACGCCATTAATAAGCGTATAAATGTTAGCTAGCTAGCTATGTCTGTGGTAATTGCTTAGCTAATGACCATTGGCCACGACCAGCATTGGGATCAGTTAGCTAGCTAGCAAAGTTGGTGCTAATATAAACCCTGAAAATTATGACAGAAAAGGATTTCTGTGTTTGAACAATATAGTGAGAGTGAGTGACAGAATCAAACATTCTTTTAAATGCCTATATATCCAACTCATCGAGGGAATTATTTAGGGTTAGGTTTAACCCTCCGAAACGACTACATTTTAAAAATATCCTCTACAATTGTACAGACACCAAAAAAAAAAAAAAAAAAAAAAAAAAAAAAAAAAAAGTGTTTTGACAGTATATTAAATTAATGAAAATCCTTAAGAATCCTTGCAAATTCTAATAACGTCTACAGCAGCCTGAAGAGTGAACGCAAAATGTAGCTTGCGAATAGCACAGGGAAACAGCACGTCATTTACGAACAGCTTTTCACCAAATAATTCTCAAAAGTAGCCTAGCACATGAATCTAATTATTTAGATACATAGGCCTACATGCTTATTAAAGTATCTGATTTAACATAAGCAACAAACCGGTTCTGCGCAACTGTATTTTAGGATTAAGAAGTACATCCAACAGTTTACGCTGGCGGGCATTTTCTTTCTGTGAACAGCGAACCTCTTCCTCGTACTCTTCTATGGTTCTTTCTACAACCTTAAATATCTCGTTGGCGGCCGCAGACAGTCGCTCAGTAATTAGCATTCTTAGCCGCTGTTTCTTAGGCATTGTGAACATCAATCACTGACAATAAATAAACAGAAACGTAGGTGCTGTAGACTCCGACACCTCAAACATTTGGGCAGGGCGCAGACAGTGACGTCAACAAAGATCGCAGTCCGGTAATCTCGGGACAAAGGCTGTGTTCGGAATCGTCTACTTAAACACTATCTACTACATACTCAATGAGTACATACTGTATACTGACTACTTAAACCGAAATCTAGTATAATACGTTTTTACAAAGATTCGCTTATATTGTTAGTATACTAAATTGGAACATGTGACCAAAACCCTGGCTAGAAAATGAGGTTGCTTAATTGCATTTTGGGGCGTGAAGCATCGTCTAGTAACCTCTCTCGAGAACTCAACATTTCCCCAAATAAAGTATGTCAACTTTTACATACCATGTACCGTTGACATATGACATACTAATTTTTGGTCAAATGTTGTACGTTAGGTTTGCATAGTATGCAATTCAGAACACAGCCAAAGATAGGCCTACTACGTTTATGGCCGTCAAAAGCTGGGCTTGTTCCAGGTAAGCTGGATTTATACCTAAACTAAGCAATTAACAAACAAGTCCCTATCCCTCATGCCACCGCATGTCAATAAACTGCGCACTCGCAATTTTCAAATCAATAAACTTCACATCTCCAGTATTTTGATGCTGATCAAAAAATAGGTTATTTTTGGAAGATGCAGGGTTCTTCAAATCTTTCCTGAAGACTGTACATCTCACCTTTCTTCTTAAAGGGATACTTCACCGATTTTTTCAAACAATATGTTGTTGTTTAAGGCTAAATTAAGTATATTGAACAAGTTCGGCTCGTAGGATCAATGTAACTGAAATTCACACATTGTTCCGACCACCAGAACTGAAATGGTTAATTCACTGAACACCACAATCAAACTCAGAACCATCAATGGCTCCCAATGACAGTGCACCGGTTGCCTTTTTATCCATCTATCCATCCATCCATTTTCCGCCGCTTATCCGGGGCCGGGTCGCGGTGGCAGCAGGCTCAGCAGGGAATTCCAGCCGTCCCTATCCCCAGCAACGTTTTCCAGATCCTCCTGGAGGATCCCAAAGCGTTCCCAGGCCAGACGAGATATATAATCCCGCCAGCGTGTTCTGGGTCTACCCCGGGTTCTCCTACCAGTAGGGCGTGACCGGAAATCCTCCAACGGGAGGCGCCCAGGAGGCATCCTAATCAGATGGCCGTACCACCTCATCTGGCTCCTTTCGAAGCGAAGGAGCAGCGGCTCTACTCCGAGCTCCCTCCGGATAACCGAGCTCTTTACCCTATCCCTAAGGCTGAGCCCAGCCACCCTACGGAGGAAACACATTTCAGCCGCTTGTACTCGCGATCTTATTCTTTCGGTCACTACCCAAAGCTCATGACCATAGGTGAGGGTTGGAACGTAGACCGTAGATCGCGAGTTTCGCCTTTCGGCTCAGCTCCTTCTTCACCACGACGGTCCGGTACAACGCCCGTATTACTGCTGATGCTGCACCAATCCACCTGTCAATCTCGCGCTCCATTTTTCCCTCACTCGTGAACAAGAACCCGAGATACTTGAACTCCCTCGCTTGGTTTATTTGTTAATTTTTTATTTTCGATGGGTGCCTTTTAAACAGGGCACTGCTGCAAAAGAGATGTTGTCTCACTTAGTCAACCCTATAAATAACTAAATAAATAATATCAATGGACCGCCATCTGTAACTTTACTAAAACTAAGGTAACAGCATACACATTATGAATTATCTGCATTATGATTAAGTTAAATAGTGTTTTGTTCTTGAACAGTTTCTTAAAAGGTATGGTTAACATTTATATGACATTAAACATGTACATACTATTCAAATATTCAGTACTATTTTTTCGAAACTGAAAGGAAATAAATGGAACTCCATTAAGCAGAAGTAATTGGAAAAATGTGCAAATCATCTTGAAGATTGTTGACATCAATTTACGCCTTACTCCTACTTTATGCTACGAATAATTGTGACTTCGCTTTTGAGCACCGTCATAGCACGCAGCACATGCCCCGCCTCAAGCCTGGTTTATACTTCTCCGTGAGCGCGTTAGCAAATGTTAACGTTCATTTGGAGCTCACGTTCGCACAGTGGTTTGCCTACATACTTCAACGTAAGTTTAACGGGCCCACTAGGTGGCAGTGTCAAATTCAGTAATCCAGAATGTACAGAAAACCGTAGAAGAAGCACAGACAAGGAAACTTCCGTTTATGTGCCGCAAAAGTATAAACAAAGAGACCGAAGGTTGCTCACTGCTTTGCATATTTTCTTAAATCAAATCAAATCAAGTTTATTTATAGAAAGTTTAAAACAAGCAAAGCTGACCAAAGTGCTGTACATTATATTCACATACAGTTTATCGAACAGTAGGCCTACAGAAAACAGTTGTGACATATAGCCTATATATAGGCTATACTATGTACAAGCTAAGTGCATAGAAAACCATTAATTTGATTCAAATTGAAAATCAGCCTATCTGCTCCAGTTCATTGTGTCATCTACGTTTTAATTTGTTTCGATACAGCCAAATATGACCGAATATCTACTTGTATCCTTCCCTGCTCAACCAATCAGCGATTATTTGATGCACTGAGAAGACGCTTCGCGCAACGGGCTGTTAGGCTTTGGGAGGACACTCCGTCAACACGTCGGCAGGCCTCGGTGAGCTACGCTTTCCCAGAAACCCCTGCTCTTCGAAGCTACGCAAAGCTGTTTACGTGCTGCTTCGCAGAAGTATAAACTAGGCGTCACAAGTGGACAGCGCTACAGACCGTTTGTTGGTTTTTGAAACGTGTCACCTACCCAGTTGGTTGGCGGACAATACAGTATTTTTAGAACGCAAAAAAAACAGTTGGTTCCGCGAGCTGTAGAATGCTTGTGCGGACCCATTGGGAATTCATTGAATATAACGTTGGTTTACTTTCGCCTGTGGAGGGCTAGAGTGAAGCTTGCGTTCAAAATAACAAAACGGCACCGACTGCTATCACCTAGATCATTTTAACTAGACAATAAAATAATGTAATTCAAAATAAACTTCAAAATTCAACTTGCCTTCCAAATTCGAAGGCCAAAGGAAGAGACGAATCGTATAGGAAAGTCTCCATACCTCTAGTTGAGTTTGAGAGAACGAGATTTGGATGTATGGCCACGCGAGACTACATCCCATAACTGTCATTACTCTATTAATTGTGTAGGAGCAACAATTCGGAACATATGACACATCACTGTATTTTGCCTGGTTTGTGTGTTTCTCTTTAGACTAGAGCCCAATGTAAAGGTGGGATCCCTACATTGGATTTGCCAGGTTTGACCTCTCACCTTTTAACCATTGACCAAAGAATATAAATTGCATTTGCGCCGTAATTTAGCTTATCCTTTTTGAATTGCAGAGCTCATGCACATGCTGAATTTGAACCCTTTTTTATTTGAGTGAATGTCCAGGTTGACAATATAATTATTTTACTTATTTTATTGATCAGTTTTTCACCATTGTCTCCACACAGGATAGCGGAATACTTAAGTAAATACAAAATATAAACAGAAAAATACAATTAAGTATGTAACACAATGTGTATCATCAACGTTTACATATAATATCACATATATGGAGTTCATTCAGGGATACATTTTGATGCTTTACACACTTGAGTTACGGTCAATTTTTTTTTTTTGCTTAGGAACCTTCCTAATTGAGTGCCATGACCTGGAATTATCCAGGTGGCAGCCAAGATAATAGCTAGTTGAATACTCTAAATGCTAAGGAAAGGTGCTTCAATGCTTCCTAACTTATGTACGTTAGCGTAGGATACACTGGACCATCCTTTACCAAAGGAAAGGAGACAATGCCGCCCCACAATTCCTTGCTGCAGCATAATTGCAGTTTTACCTCACTCGACCCACGTCAATGAAAACCACCGCCGCACAATTTCGTAGCCTTTTGAAACTGCAGTCAGATACGTTTAGCACCGTGGATGTCTTTTCCTAAGTCCTTATGATTTCTCCTTCTTATCTTTCCTTAACCTCATGAAGTTTTCCATCGAGGTGAAGGAAAAGTACATAGCGAAAGTCAAAGGACGTGCCTTTTTTGACGATCCAGCCTTTGTGATTCTTTTCTCATTTAGGTCCTCGTCATGTTGCCTCTCAGTCAAACGTTACAGTGAACTTTCTCCACACGTGCACTTTACTTTTAACCATCTCGTTTTTCTTTACAATAAGAGTCTGTGTGGCGTTTCAGACTGACGCTATAGGGAAACCTCCTTCCACAAACACTGCAACTGTATGGTTTCTCTCCAGTGTGGGTCCTCATGTGACTCTCCAAAGAGTCATTGCGTCTGAATGTTTTCTGACAGACTGTGCAGCTGAATGGTTTCTCTCCCGTGTGGATCCTCATGTGACACGACAGGGTCCCTCTTTGACTGAAACCTTTCCCACACACGCTGCAGGTGAAGGGTTTCTCCCCAGTATGAGTTCTCATGTGATACGACAGGATTCCTCTCAGACCAAATCCTTTCCCACACACGCCGCAGGTAAAGGGTTTCTCCCCAGTATGAATCCCCATGTGTCTTTTCAGGGAACCCTTGTTGATGAATCCTTTGGAGCAGACGCTGCAGGTGAAGGGTTTCTCTCCAGTATGAGTTCTCATGTGTCTTGTCAGAGAACCCTTGTTGATGAATCCTTTAAAGCAAACACCACAACTGTGCAGCTTCTCTCCATTGTGAGTCCTGGAGTGTTCTTTTAAACGATTACTATTCCTAAACTTTTTGGAGCAATTGTTTCCTCGACCTCGAGTCTGGCCTCTGTCTTCATCCTCTGCTACTGAACATTCTGAAGAAGAGGGCTGACAGTCACTGGTTGGTTCTGGTCCTCCACAGCCCTCTCCATCAGGTTCTGTTGAGGTGGTAGCTACAGGGTCTCCCTCTCTGTTATCCACACTCTGTGACTGGTAATGCTGTGAAAACATGTTCTGAAAACGATCACCACTCACTGGAAAACTTAACATGGAGTCTTTGGTATCAGTCTCTTCCTCCTTCAGCCATTGAAGCTGCTCTTCCTCCTGACTGGTCCAGAGTTCCTCCTGTTCCTCTTTAATCTGTGGGTGCTCTGGGTCCTCCTGGTCCAGACTGGAGCTCCTCTCCTGCTCATGGTGTTGCTGCTCAGGGGGAACATCCTCTTTAATCTGTGGGGGCTCTGGGTCCTCCTGGTCCAGACTGGGGCTCCTCTCCTGCTCACAGTGCTGCTGCTCAGGTGGAACCTCCTCTTTAGACACATAGAAAGTGAACGCCTGAGGGTCTGGAGGGAAAGACAAGCAGAACTTCAACTGACTTGAGGCAAAAGTACAGTTGAGGCAAAAGTAAAAGTGACTTAAGTGGAAATAAACAAAATGTTTTATCAACCCAGTAAAACCTCAACCTAAAAAAAAATTGTCAGTGCTAGCGTCAGAAAAGGTAGTTAAATGTTCCTGATATAATATGGTGAAATCTGTTGTCGGTCCATTAGCTATACCGCTTATCCTATGTAGGGATAAGTGGGGGGGGGGGGGGGGGGGCTGGAGCCTATACCATCCCATCCCGGCACAGGGCTGTACACCCTGGACAGGTCGCCAGGCTATCACAGGGCCGACACATAGGGTAGGGACAGACAACAACTCACACTCACACAATTAACCTACATGTTTTTGGACTGTGGGAGGAAACTTGAGCACCCGGAGGAAACCCACGCAAACACAGGGAGAACACACAAACTCCACACAGAAAGACCCTTGGGTCATGAACCCAGGACTTTCTTGCTGTGAGGCGACAGTGCTACCCACTGAGCCACTGTGAAGCTACTTTTTTTTTAAAACACTACTTAATCACTTGGTCTAAATGTCACTCTTTTCATTGAAAGGTTGTCTTTAAAAGGGCACTTACTGTTAATAAATCTACGACAATATCATTGACATCTCCACCTGTAGCTATTTTAAGTAAAATATTTTATAACATCTTCCACTAGCTATTTGGAGCGAGAAACTAGGTCACATTCAGACTAGCCAGATGAGCCAGCAAGTGGGGGTCTTCTTGGTCTCGCACTGCCATCCCTCCAAATCTCGTTCTTTTTAAACTGGAAAGCTCATGTGGAAAGCTGGAACAGAGGCTAGGGTCTACAACTAGCCTACAATTCCCTGAGCCATTTTTTTTTTTTTAAGAATATGCCCCTGCTGACTACAAATCCATATGATTGGTTGATCAAATTGTCAATCGCCATTGTAAGCTCTTGTTCAATTTTACGGTCAGAGTATCCCATGAAAGATGTAGAATACACTCGGGGAGGATCTATTCTCCCAGGCTCCGGAGAAAATGATCTGATTGGTTGAATGTTTCTCCCAACCCAAAATAACAAATGCACGCACCATGCGCATAGCCTACACCGAAAACCTCAGAAAAAAGTCGGCGTAACACTGATATTAGCACATTTACACGTTATTGAATTAATCAGAAAGGTTCTTTTCTTTCTTTTTTATCCAAGGATTACAGGGTATTCTCTGAATACCTTGAAGGCCATGACGGTTCGCCACTAGTTAATGATCATGTAAAACGCTAACCGTGGGTATCTATATCAAGAATTAGCTGCAAACAGAGTATTTCCGCAATCTCTATTTTGACAGTATATATGATTAATGAAAAGCCTGAAGAACCGTTTCTAATTCTAATTCTAATAAAGACTGCAGCCTGAAGTGCGAACACAAACTGCACTAGGAGTGGGTTCTGTTTTGTGTCCTGATGTTTAATGTAGCACTTGCTCAGCTCTTATCTAATTGATTAGGTCAGGGATGCACTTATTTATCTACCCGACTTGTAGTGTTATTACCTTCTCTTGTTGTAGACACTATATTTTGTAAGTCACTTTGGATAAAAGCGTAATAATGTAATGTAATGAAACATTTAGCACGTAACTAACGGACAGCTATTTACTCTAGGATTCTCATTAGTAACACATCAATGTGAATATTTAGTTGCATGCTTATTAAAGTATCTAGTTTAGCAACAAACCCGTACTGCGCAACTGCATTTTAGGGTTAAGAAGATCCAACAGCTTTCGCTGGCGGGCATTCTCTCTCTGTGAACAACGAACCTCCTCCTCGTACTCTGCTATTGTTCTTTCTACAACCTTAAATATCTCGTTGGCGGCGGCTGACATTCGCTCAGTAATTAGCATTCTTAGCCGCTGTCTCTTATGCATTGTGAAAATGAAAAAATGAAACACTGACAAAAAATAAGGAGATACTTCGGCGTTGTAGAGAGACACCGAAAACAATGGGGCAGGACGCAAACAATTACGTCAACAAAAATCGCCGTCTGGTAATCTCGCGACAAAGATACTCCGTTTAATCAGCGTCAAAATCTGGGCCTGTTCCAAGAAGGGCTGCGACGATTTAGTCAGATTTGAAGCTAAAATGCTGCCTCCTTTGGTGAGAAAGGGAAGCACAGAGGAGAGCGGATTACGGACTTAATTTATTTCTTTTGACTGGCGCTCTAAATAAGATTTCTAAAATATGTAATCTGTGAAATTGAGTGTCACCTATGGACCCCGAAATGTTTTTAAATAAAGTTGCTCCTACATTTTATATACAGGCAACAAACAAAAACCTTTGAGCGCTGTATTTTACGTCACAACACTCGTGCTCGGGTGCTCAAGTGCATGCTCGTGGCATCGAGGCCGAGCGAGACACCAATACGTATCCGTACTTAGCGTTTAGTATATCACGACCTTAACTCCGACTGGATCTCAGGTCTTTCTTCCCTCACATTGGGTCTGATTCACCATTATCGTCTTACACATAGCCTAAGTGTTTTCTTAATAACGCACTTCCTTGTGTCATAAAGCAATTTGTTGCAGACACGGAGTATTAAATATTAAGACTTCAAGAGGATAAAACTGAACAGCGATTTTTTCATTCCTCCATATACATTACAATGTACAATCAGAAGAAATGTATTGATAATACGGTAATGCAAAAAAAGTTACCCATAGCAACTTTAAATTTGTTCTCAAAAAGTTTACGTTGAATTCGTGATGTGTTCTTGAACCACAGAATTGTTTGTGCCTGTGTTCTTATATTGATGAATTCTATTTTCTTTTCAAATAATAAAAAAAGGAACAATGCGGTTTCCGGCCTGGTCGTGGAACAACGGACCAGCTTTTTACCCTTGCGAGGATCTTTGAGGGGGCCTGGGAGTGTGCCAATCCGGTCTACACGTGTTTTGTGGATTTGGAGAAGGCGTATGATTGGGTTCCCCGGGAGATACTGTGGGAGGTGCTGCGAGAGTATGGGGTGAGGGGTTCTCTACTCAAGGCCATCCAATCTCTGTACTCCCAAAGCGAGAGCTGTGTCTGGGTTCTCGGCAGTAAGTCGGACTCGTTTCCAGTGAGGGTTGGCCTCCTCCAAGGCTGCGCTTTGTCACCTATCCTGTTTGTGGTATTCATGGACAGGATCTCACGGCGTAGCCGCGGGGGAGGGGGGCTGCGGGTTGGTGGGCAGAGGATTGCATCACTGCTTTTTGCAGATGATGTGGTCCTGATGGCATCATCGGTCTGCGACCTGCAGCACTCATTGGATCGGTTCGCAGCCGAGTGTGAAGCGGCTGGGATGAGGATCAGCACCTCCAAATCTGAGGCCCTGGTTCTCAGCAGGAAACCGATAGATTGTCTACTCCAAGTAGGGAATGAGTCTTTACCCCAAGTGAAGGAGTTCAAGTATCTAGGGGTCTTGTTCTCGAGTGAGGGGAAAATGGAACGAGATGGGCCGGAGAATTGGAGCAGCGGGTGCGGTATTGCAGTCGCTTTATTGAACCGTTGTGACGAAGAGAGAGCTGAGCCAGAAGGCAAAGCTCTCAATCTACCGGTCTATCTTCGTTCCTGCTCTCACCTATGGTCATGAAGGGTGGGTCATGACCGAAAGAACGAGATCACGGATACAAGCGGCGGAAATGACTTTCCTCCGGAGGGTGGCTGGCATCTCCCTTAGGGATAGGGTGAGAAGTTCAGCCATTCGAGAGGGACTCGGAGTAGAGCCGCTGCCAGTTGAGGTGGTTCGGGCATCTAGTAAGGATGCCACCTGGCCGCCTCCCTAGGGAGGTGTTCCAGGCACGTCCAGCTGGGCGGAGGCTTTAGACTAGAGCCCAATGTAAAAGTGGGATCCTTACATTACATTAGCCAGGTTTGAAAAATTTTAAATGTGTAATTTAAAAAAATTTACACATTACTCCCCTCTCACTACTGGCCAAAAATGAAATCAAAATTAAATAAAAAAAGATTACAAATTGCATTTGCACTGTCTTTGAGGTTTGTATTGTTCTTTGAATTTTTTAGCTCAAGCACATGCTTAGTTTTCACCCTTTTATTTTGCGCGAATGTCAAGGTTCAGACAATGAGATCATTATTTTCTTATTTTATTGATCTGTTTTTCACCACTGTCTCCTACACAGGATAGCAAAAGACCTGAGCTCATTCAAAACATAAACAATATAAAAATACAGAAAATTACAAGACTAAATGAGTGTCATCGGTGAGCACAGAGTTCTTTAGGGGAGACATTGTGCTGCTATAGAAACGTAGTGTTTTGGTTGAGTCTTTTTCCCAATCGGGTCCTCCTCATGTTGCCTGCCAGTCAAACTTTACTTTGCTGCTATAGAAACATAGTGTTTTGGTTGAGTCTTTTTCCCAATCGGGTCCTCCTCATGTTGCCTGCCAGTCAAACTTTACTTTGCTGCTATAGAAACGTAGTGTTTTGGTTGAGTCTTTTCCCAATCGGGTCCTCCTCATGTTGCCTGCCAGTCAAACTTTACGGTGGACTTTCTCCACACACGGTCGTCACTTCAACCATTCGTTTCTCTTTACAGTGAGAGTCTGTGTGACGTCTATGACTGATGTTAACCCTTTGAGACCAAGGGGCTTTAATGGTCTGTTTTTTATTTTACAGTTAACCAATACTGCAGTCATTTCTGGAAGTACAGTGAAGTAACACATTCCCAGATTCAGTTCAGTTAAGGCTAATAAAGTGTGGCCCTCAAATCACATTTTTGGACTGTAGAATTGGACATAATGGCCATAAAAAAACTAAAAGATGTACTTTGCTGAACTCCACTCTGTTTATCATGAACACTAATACAATAAAATGTTACAAAATAATAACAGTAATACAAATTTAGTTACAACATTTGTCATGGAATCAAACTTCATGCAGAGTGCCTGAACACAGTCCCACACACTATTGACAGGCAAGATCTGCATTTCACACTAACCTCCTTTATCCTATTCAATTGTAGGCTATATGATAATTAAAACAAAATAGTAAACTAGTATTATTTGAAAAATAGTAAGGGATTATTTGTCAGTACTATAGACGCTTCTACTAAACTATGCCAGTGTGCGCACAAGGCCTTAAACACACCAGCATGAAATAACAAGAAAAATGTTCCTTTTCAATAAATCATTGACTATTATTCACTTCCATTTCATTATTATTACAATTTGAAACTTCAAAAGCCGCAAACTAGAGGTCGACAGACAGTGGATATTTAAGGGCCGATATAATAACGATAGTTTGGAGCAGGAAAAGCCGATAGTGGATTAATCTGCTGATATCCCTGTGGTCAGGAACAACATGGGTCTCTCACGTCTCACCCCCTTTCCACCAACGCAACAACGCAAACCTAGTGCTGGTTCGCAAGCTAGCTAAACGTTGTTTATTTCGAATTCATTGCAGTTTTCTAACCTATGATAGCGCCTCCAATTTAAAGTTTCATAGACAGATTCTACAGCAAAATCTTTGCCTAGTTCTTGTGAATCATACGGTGTCATTATCTAAGCTGTGGGATTTATAATGTTCCTCAGAACCGTTTGAATGTGACCACGTCTAATTCTACTCAAAGGAGGTAAACATTAGCGCACTATGGTTACGAGTAGGGATGGTCATTTTAAGTAATTTCAATGTTTGACAACTCGCATTCAATTTTTATCGAGTACTCGCAAAAAAATCTAAAGGTGAGAATAGGGTCCGAAAGGAACACCTAGCAAAAATGCAGTACGGGTGGGTGAAGGTTAGCCTACCAATCCACACTGCACAGACTCTATAGATTAGCCTACAAATAGACCAACAGAAAACAAGTGCAATTTTAAATAAATCTATGGAACAATCAAGCTTCGCAATTACCTTAATAAACCATACGTTTTAAAATAAATTGAAAAAAGCTATTCATATGTTAACAATTTACATCATTTGGCGCAGCAGCGCAATAAACTCTAGACATGACTATAGGGAAGCCTGGAACGTTACCTGTCGCTGCACTGCACAGATCTGTAATTTCTCTCATTGACAACGAAAGTTTCACTCTAGCACCGAAAAGGCTTAAACATTCTTTACAATTAGTTTCCAATGGGTTCGCGCTAGTGTTCAACTGTATGCCAAACCAGCTCTGCGTTCTGACTTAAAACACTGCGTTCATTTAAATAACAGGTACAGTGGTCAGCAAACTACTTCAGTATCAGAGCTCACTCACACTTCAAGAAAACCAGAATGTGAATTTTGTGTCCAACCTCACATGATGGGGAAATACAAAGGCTCGCAAACGAGATGTTTCGGGGGCAAGCTAACGGGACTGTCTGTATTTGCTGTGTGCTTGGCTAGCAAATGATTGACTATTTAAGATGATTAGTTCTCTGGTAGTAACTAAACTTAATCGACAGTACCTCCAAACCACTTTGATCTTGTCGAAAGACCAATTTGGGTTTTTGCAGCTGAACCTGCCATTCAAAAATACCCTTTTCTTTATCCATTGCTTGCTAATTACCATCTGATTTGCCATCCTATTTACGACTGCGTCAAAAACATTAGTGCCGTTAAATTTCTCCAGCTCAGCGATCAGCAACTATCAGGGCACAGTTCTGCCAATAAGGACAGTTTGTAAAAAAATCCCATCGGGGCCATGTAAAGCCTAGTAAATACTTCTGCGTGAGCGCGTTAGCGAATGTAAACGTTGATTTGGCGCTTACGTTTGCACAGTGGTTTGCCTACATACTTCAACGTAAGTTTAAGGGGCCCACTAAGTGGCAGTGTTGCATTCAGTAATCCAGAATGTACAAAAAAAAACATAGAAGCACAGACAAGGAAACTCATGGCAACTATCAGGGCACTGCTCTGCCAGTAAGCCGCAAAAGGATTCATCGGTCGACCTCTAGACCTCTAACTACGAGGTTTCTGCAGCCCTATGTTATCTGCATTTTGACCGCTAGAACTTTCCCCAGAAAAATAAGCAAATTCGTCATACATACAAACTTATTTGTGCGACACTGCAACAGTAGTAAATGTCTATCTGAAGTCTGCTCTGTCGAGTTTGAATATCTTTTAATGACTAACGTGGGCCTAAATGTAATTTCATAAATTAAAAAAAAAAAAATTAAATTATGATCTATAACAGCATGGTTTGAAAATAGAAACAAATGAACAAATGTAATGGCTAACGTAACCAACGCTTGGTTTGAGTGTGTGGGATTATTAAAACTACATTTCTAACCACCCGCCACAGCTGTGCGTTATTGTTTGTGATTAGTGCATATCACAGCTGAACGCTTTCTCTGGAGTGGTTCTTGCGGTGAATCTCCATAGAGCGTTTATGGTTGAAATCTCTCCCACAGACTGTGCAGCTAAATGGTTTCTCTCCTGTGTGGGTCCTCATGTGATATACCAGATAACCACTATAACCAAAAGATTTCCCACACACGCTGCAGGTGTATGGTCTCTCTCCTGTATGAGTCCTCATATGGCTTTTCATGGAACTCTTGTCAATGAATCCTTTGGAGCAGACCCTGCACTTGTGTGGTTTGTCCCCAGTGTGCGTCATCAGGTGAGACTTCAGGCGGATGTTACGACTAAATCCTTTCCCACACACACTGCAGATGTAGGGTTTCTCCCCAGTATGAGTCCTCATGTGTGATGTCAGGGACCTCTTTTCAATGAATCCTTTGGAGCAGACAATGCAGATGAAAGGTTTCTCCCCAGTATGAGTCCTTAGGTGAAGTGACAGGCTCCCTCTTAGACCAAATCCTTTCCCACACACGCTACACATGAAGGGTTTCTCCCCAGTATGAGTCACCATGTGTCTTGTCAGGGAACCTTTTTCGATAAATCCTTTGGAGCAGACGCTGCAAGTGAAGGGTTTCTCCCCGGTATGAGTCCTCATGTGGCTTTTCAAATGACTGATAAAACCAAAACCTTTCCCACATACACTGCAGGTGAAGGGTTTCTCTCCAGTATGAGCCACCATGTGGTACGCCAGGCTTCTTTTTAGACTAAATCCTTTCCCACACACGTTGCAGGTGTAGGGTTTCTCCCCAGTATGACTCCTCATGTGGCTCGCTAGGTAACTCTTTTCGATGAATCCTTTCCCACACGCTGTGCAGGTGAAGGGTTTCTCTCCAGTATGTGTTGCCATGTGACTTGTCAAGTAACCCTTGTTGATGAATCCTTTAAAGCAGACACTGCACTTGTGTGGTTTGTCTCCAGTGTGCGTAGTCAAGTGATATTTCATATAGGATTTTCGACTAAAACATTTCCCACAAACACTGCAACTATATGGCTTCTCTACAGTATGACTCTTAAAGGGTTCTTTTAGATCATAATTCCTGAACTTTTCGGAGCAATTGTTCTCTTGAGCCGGAGTCCGGCCTCTGTCTTCACCCTCAGCTAGTGAACAGTCTGAAGAAAAGGGCTGACAGTCACTGGTTGGTTCTGTTCCTCCACAGCCCTCTCCATCAGGTTCTGTTGAGGTAGTAGCTACAGGATCGCCCTCTCTGCTATCCACACTCAGTGATGGATCAAGTTGAGAAGACTGAGTTTGGACTTTATCAAAGAGACTTTCAGCACATGAAACAGTTAACATGGAGCTTTTGGTATCAGTCTCTTCCTCCTTCAGATCTTGAAGCTGCTCTCCCTCCTGACTGGTCCAGAGTTCCTCCTGTTCCTCTTTAATCTGTGGGAGCTCTGGGTCCTCCTGGTCCAGAATGGGGCTCCTCTCCTGCTCACAGTGCTGCTGCTCAGGGGGAACCTCCTCTTTAGACACATAGAAAGTGAACGCCTGAGAGTCTGGAGGGAAAGACAAACAGAACTTCAACTGACTTGAGGCAAAAACAAAGGGGATTACGACGAAATAAAGATGCTGAATCTACTCAGTTAAGCTTCAACCTAAAAACATGTGCATGACTGTCAGTGCTAGCGTCAGACAATGTAGTTACATTTCCCTGAGTTTTCAAACTCACAACGATCGGTAACAAATATAGAAAAGGAAAAGGACCAGTTTTAACAATTTATTACAAAATCTGATCTTGCAAATACGGGTCAAACCCTAAAGTATACATTTTATTTAAATTGCTTTTCAGATGGACAATATTCGCTTGACCTGCAATTTTTCGTTACATAACGTCAGCCAACAGCTGACAATGACAGGTCCCAGCTGTTGGTCGTAAAGATCTCGCCAACAACAAAAACGGGACGTCACTGAAACCCATGTAATGCTGAAAAATAGTATCAAAACAACGAAGGCCAAATAATGGTGGTATGCACTAAGCAAGTACTGATTTAACTGATTAAATTACATCAAACGATTTAAGATAAACTTAAGGAGCAAATTGTTCAAACACTACTAAAATGTTTTATTTTACATATATCTCCAAGGACAGCCTTAAGTTTAATACTAACCACGTACTTACAGGACGCTGGCTAACAAAGACAAAAACTTGTTGCTAGCAGGCTATTTAGCTGGGTCGCACAAATAGCTGCCGATCGCCACAGTGGACCACCCTGATTACGTGATCGCGTAAAAGGCTAACAATGGGATAGCTATACGAATAATTAGCTGCAAACTGAGATAATACAGAGAGCTGTAAAAAAGCGTTTTTTACAGGATATTTGATTAATGAAAAGCCTGAAGAATCATAGTAAATTCTAGTAAAGTCTGCAGCCCGAAGTGCGATTCATGCAAACTGCACAATCACTGGGAAACACACATGCTGCGTCCCAATACCCAAACTACCCTGGCCTACTATATATAGTAAGCCAGTAAAAGATTTGAGTACATACTATGTCAAATGCTGTGTGCCAAAATGCATGCAACAATACATATTTTGCAAGTGCAACTTAAGTACCTACTAAACTGCAAAAGTAGCGATCGAGTGGGTCAGGGATAACGCATTTTTGTAGGCCAACCGGGAACTTAGCATCGCCAAATGCATCCCTAACAAATAGCCATTCGGATTGTTACATTGGACTTTGGATAAAATAAACTGTGGCAAACAAACGTTATTGATACTTACACATTTTGTTCAGAAAGATCATTTTCACAAATTAAGACTAACTACGATTTGTTAAGCGTAAATGCAATTGCCAATAGTAAAAAGCTAATTGTATGCTATAAACGAACTACAGATCCCTTGACTTCAACGTCACCACCAATAAGCTTCCAATCTGTTATTTGATATCGCGCGCTTACTACCGACAACCTCCGTCGTTTAAGTGACCTACTTGTTAGCGAAAGCCCTTTTTAAGACACGTAAATGCTTCAAAATTTACAGACGTATTTTATGTTGTAGAGTAGACCAAAATCTCTTACGCTTCTGTTAACCACATACTTTATTTCATGCGTCTAACCAAAAGCCCATTAAAAAAACCATTGACTAAAGAGTTCTAGACAAAGGAACCCATAAACCAAAAGTGCTAACATTTTCGAACTCGTTCCTGACCCCCACTACAGCACGTCACTAACGGACAGCTTTTCACTGCAGAATCTCATTAGTAACACACCTAAAAATTTGGATGCATGCAGACTAAGGTATTCAATTTAATATGCAACAAACCGATTCTGCGCAACTGTATTTTAGGGTTAAGAAGAACATCAAACAGTTTACGCTTGCGGACATTCTCCCTCTGTAAACAGCGTATCTCCTCCTCGTACTCGTCTACGGTTCTTTCTACAACCTTAAATATCTCGTTAGCAGCCGCAGACAGTAGCTCAGCAATCTGCATTCTTAGCCGCAGTTTCTGAGGCATTGTGAAGATCAAACACTCACAAAACATATGTAGGTAATTTAACGTTGTAGACTGACATCGAACATACAAATTAACAGGGCGCACACTATGACGTCAACAAAGATCGCCGTCTGGTAATCTCGCGACAATGGTGCTCCGTTCATGTCTGTCAAAAACTGCGGTTACGTCCCACCCATACTAGATTAACGCTGCGTCTCGAATCGCATACTACTACTTTTTTATTTTAGTAGGTACTGCATCTGCCCTGTCAACTGTTCCATTGCAGTTCCCTAGTCCGCCTGTTTCATTGCTGCATGTTAACTTAGAAGGAAATAAAGAACCAATGTAGACTAGGCTGGCCTTTGAGTCCGGTCGTCACAGACAGACCTGGCTGCCCAGACAGGACAGGCTGTGCTCACTCTGCTCCCAGGAAGAAGTAGAGACAGAGCTACACTCCCTGCCTCACTGAAACAAATACGCTGACATTAGAGCAAACGTCTTCCCCAGAATTATAAACAAATGCAATGATTTTGGAACCAAAGCAGATAGAGAAGCTAAAATATATAAAAGGTGAAAAACCCTATCTGCTGCATAATATGTGTATTCAACTATGTTAGCAGAGAGAGAGAGAGAGAGTTTATCAGCGTTAGGACTAAGATTCAGGGGTCAGGATTGGTCGGGTTTTTGAGAAAGTTATATGAAAGAAGCTACAGTAGGGTAAGTGTTATTAAAGTCTGACACCTCATAATAACTACAACTTAAACATTGTGATATAAATATGTTATTACATTATCGGCTCCAATTATTAAACATTTTCAGTTTCTTTATAGCAAGCCAAAAATGTAATAACCAGTCAATAATGTAATAACTTATTACATTATGGGGAAAATATGGAAGCCCACAAGGGACTTTATTCAAATGAAAATGTAAACTTGAAAATGCAAATGAAATTAAACAATAGCATTATCACTTTCCACATTCGTATGTGTTATTTGAGACAAAATGTAAATGAAAATGCAATAATCCCATTTACATTTGCATTTTCAAATGCTTCAATGGGCATTCTGTGTCAATATTCAAATTCAAATGCAAAAGCTGTTTGACATTACATTTTCAAAGTCCTACCCCGCCATACTGCAGACAATATTCAAATGTTAATTCAAACTTGAAAATTAAAATGCAATATTAAAAATGTATCCTCATTTTCCATTTGTGCAAGCATTATTTATCCATCCATTCATTAGCTTACTTATCCTTTGCAGAGTCGCGGGGGGCGTTATTTATGTCACAATTAAAATGAAATTGCAGTTGTCAAACAATTTGAAAATGAAAAGGAAATCGCATTTGCCATTGCATTTTCAAAGACTTCATCTTCAGTACTACGCTGTGCAGTGGACAATATGTAAATGCAATACTCGAATCAGCGCTAGGAGTCTATTGCATTTGCATTTTCAAGTCACCACGCACTCCTTGGGACAAAACATGAAAATTCAAATGCAATCTGTCAGTCCTCTCATCAAGGCGGGTCTTTAGTTTATCCACAACGTGTAAATTACAAAACACTTTGCAATGACTAAATAATATTTGAGTAACTAAATATATATTTTACACTCCGCCATTAGCCATGCATCGACACTTAGCATTTTACTACCGATTAACCTTTTGACCTTATTACATGAATACTCAACAATTACAATAACATATGTTCAATATGTGTGCTCACCTAGCAGGAGAATATCATAAAACACAGTGACTTAAAGGCAAGAAAGCTGGAGACTTGTTGAGACTATGTTCCTCTTCCCCTCCACCACTTAGTCTAAAAGCCGCGAACTCTCCTGTTCATTTTGATCGAATCTTTAAAATGACTCGGGATTAACGAGGGCTATGTTCGGAATCGCCTACTTAAATACTATCTACTAGAAACTCAATGAGTGCATACTGACCACTTAAACCGAAATCTAGAATACTACTTTTTTTTACAAAGATTCGACTATATTGTTAGTTACTCAACTGGAACATGTGACCAAAACCCTGCATTTTTGTAATGCTGTCAAAGCTAGACGGAAATTGCCGAATTGCATTTTGGGGCGTGTCGCGTGAAGCATCCTCTAGTGACCTCCCTCTACTCAACATTTCCCCAAATTTGAGTATGTCATCCGGGGACTTTATCCATACTCAAATTTCACATACTATGTATTGTTGGCATACTGCCTACTAATTTTCAGTCAAATTGAGTAGGTGTTAAAGATACAGTATGTAAGTTTGAATTTCTAGCAATAAATTACATTTTTTATGTTTTTTACGTTTATTACATACTTCCTGGAGGATATCATTATACCAATTGCTCGGAGAGAACGTGCGCTATTTATCAGCGCCCTGGGCCCTGTATTCAGCTTTTAGAAAATCTAGGGATGACCACCTATCCCCAACCAATCAGGAGTGTTTTTCCAAGGAGTAAAGGCTGCCTGCCTGTCAATCACCTCACGTGCACTCACCTAGGTAAAATCCCGGTTTACAGCGTCACCCCCGCAAACAAGCTCGTTGTTACAATTCGCGTTGGAGACAAGCCTAGAGCTGGAGCCTAGATGCTGGCTTGCTTACCGGTACAGTCAGGGCTAGCATGAAGGATAAAGTCTATAGAGTGTCGGTGAGTTCGAGTCCAAAATAGGGAGTGTAAATAATGTTCATTTTGGTTAAATTAATCGATATGGTAGATTGTTAGCATTATATAAGTATGCAGGTTATATTCATACAATGAACTTATTGCAGATATTACTTATTACTTAACCCTTATTTTGCTAAACAAAAGCAGCAAATTGTGTCCTTACCTAAGATGTCCAATGTCACCCTAACGTGATGAGTTGATTTTTACAAATGCAACATATATCACAAATAAACAATTATAAAAGTATGTATAAAAGTATAAAATGTATAAAAGTGTAGAATTAAGATCTTCAAATGTACAAAATACACCACCCAATAACTTCAGACACTGGCATTTTCATGAAAAGATTTTACTAAAATAACTTAAGGATTTGAACAAATTAATTAACATTAAATATTAAAATGATTTTGAAGAATGAACTATTAATTAACAACCCCCCCCCCCCCCCCAGGTCTCTATGGGTGAGGCAGGCATTCTCTCCAGTCACTTTCAATGTCCACGTGGAGAATACAAATGCAGCCATGCAGCTGCATTGGTTATCTTTGCCATACACAATTTCAGCTGCACGGACACCAGCTGTCAGTGGAAGAAAACCAAGTCGGCAAAGAGGGCACATTCAGTGGAGGAGCTGTTCCCTACCCCAGTTAACCCCTATAACCCGCTGACAAGAGAGCCTGTACTTGATCCATTAATCCATAATTCATGAATAAGAATATTGTTTTAATTTCTAAGTAGGAAATTCCCACACAAAGTATTGTGCAAGAGTTGTAGGCAGGAGTGGAAAGTAAATGGGGAAAGGTAAGAATGCTTTTAAAATAGAAATGTAAATAATCTATCAAATCATCAAATTTGAAATGCAAAGAGTGAAAGAAAAAATAAAAGTTAGTTTAAATAAAACAAGCAGCCAGTATAAAGCAAAGCTCAATGGGTTTGATTTTTTAATATATAGAACGTTAACTTAGGCTAAATTGTCAGAAGCCAATGCATGCTGGTATTTACTAGCATATGTTTTAATCAATATTAACATGAACGTGTCTTCCTTATGCAAGTAAGTCCAACGTTACTCATGATCGCGTTAAACATAGACATATTTTTGGTAACGTTAGCTTCTTTGACTATAATTTTCCTACTCGTGTAGCACCTCCTCTCGCGACTAGGAGTAACGTTAGTCGGAAATTTTAAATCCAACCCGAACTACGGCCAGTAATTGTGGTGTTGAATTGGAAGTAATTTTTTACATGAGCTTACCTTATGGTACGAATCCAGAGTCTCTTCTGGGCAGCATCTGTCGGGAATCGTTGAAACGTGGAGTGACGCCTGGCTCTTTTTGTGGCACTGGCACAAGCCAGTAGCTAAACCAAAGAAACCAGCCTCAATACTGCCCCCACTGGTGGCAAGCCACTGGCTTCTGGCACAAACCAGCGACAAACCAGCCTCAATACTGCCCCCGCTGGTGGCAAGCCACTGGCTTTTGGCACTTGCCAGCCGCTCTAGCCTGTGGCTCACCGTAATTTTGTCTCAAACCAGAGGCACCAGCCAGACCTGCCAGCAGTGTTATTATGTTCGGCGCACACGCCATTGCTTGTTTGTCACTTCTGATACAAGTTTGTTCATGCTGTTTAATTTATACATGTACGCTAAAACAATATTAATGGGAACGGAACGTCTAGTATTAATGAACTATCAATATGATTGCTCCTATCTAGCTAATGCGATGTACGATCGGACATTAGCATTAGCTCGCTAACGTTATCAATGACTAAGCCTTTTTACTAGAGGATGAATATTTATTCATCGGTAAACACAGAAGCCATAGCGAAAGATTTAACAACATTTTAATTAAACTAACCGAAACGTTTATCAGACTCACGATTGTATGACACAAACGTGATATTTCTTTAGATTAAATAGTCCTGTGAATATAATGTGTCTCGTTAATTGGTTATTTTTAATTAGTCCGTTTTAATTAAATTATGTTATGGTTAGTTTCATTAAAATGTTGTAAATCTCTCGCTATGGCTTCTGTGTTTACCCATGAATAAATATTCATCCTTTAGTAAAAAGGTGTTCAACAAGTCGTTCTAGATGCTCTATTGTAAACATGCTGTATTAGCTTGTCTGTTCTAAATTTACGTCTTTCTTGTAATGGTCAATTTGCACTATATAGATGAAGAACTTTCCATCCTGCAGTCAGCCAGGTCAAAGAGGACAAGATGGTCCCACATTCTGGCCGACTACGGGGCATTCCTGTACCGACCCAAACTCATGGTCCACACAACCCTGCTGCTTTTCCACACCCACCACCTTTGGCCTGCCACTATCCTCCTCATCCGGGCCCCTTCCATGTTCCTGCCATACCCCCCTCTACTTTCCCCAACAAATACCATGCATCCCCAGGACTACACTCTACAGGAGGAGGAAGGCCTGTGAAGATTGTGCTGCTTGATCTGCTGCAGACTTCACACAAAAAACAAGCAGCTCTGCAAAGTGTAATTTTTCCACCTTAAAAACATCTCAGGTCC
This sequence comes from Galaxias olidus, assembly GCA_026901105.3. Taxonomy (NCBI): domain Eukaryota; kingdom Metazoa; phylum Chordata; class Actinopteri; order Galaxiiformes; family Galaxiidae; genus Galaxias; species Galaxias olidus. Next base: position 46,680 of record JAPMUY010008129.1, read on the forward strand.
ACCCTACCATCACCCTTCCAGTTGCTGAAGGGTCCATGCCTTTGTTTCCTCAAGGCTGGAATACTGCAACACTCATCACTGGGACCGCTGGTAGGAACCTCCAGATACTGCAGTACATACAAAACAGTGCTGCCAGGATCCTCATAAGAGGGCAGAAGTACCATCTCTTCATTCCAATCCTATCTTCTCTTCACTGGTGTCTTGTCCTGTACAGATTTAAATTGAAAACCCTCTTGCCAACATTCAAATGCTCCTGTGGCAATGCCCCCTCTTACCTCAAACACCTAATCACACCTAGCAGACCCACCCGTTGTCTCATGTTTGGTGATAACCTGCTTCTCTTTGCTCCCAAAATCAGGCTCCGCTCAATGGGTGACCAGGCATTCAGTGCTGTCTGAATGCCTTTGAGGCAGACCTCCACAGATTTTTATCATCTTTCAAAGCAGGCCTTAAAACCTTCAGGTTTCCCCCTGCTTGAACAAAGTATATTTGGTGTTGACTCTCTTAGGGACTTTGTTGACGGGTGGCTGTGGTTATAAAAATACATATAGTAATACATTTGTGTCGATTAAGCTATGTTTATAATGGTATGAAGCAGTTAATTACTGTTATTGTTAACGTCCAATATAAAAATAAATAAATACATTCTCCAACATAACTGTTGGCGTTTGCATGACTTGTGGTTAAATATTATGTTACATATATATATATATATATATATATATATATATATATATATATATATATATATATATATATATGAATTACATGTAAATCCTTAGACATTGTAATTTACATACATACATACATACATACATACATACATATATATACAGTTAGGCCCAAAAATATTTGGACAGTGACACAAGTTTTGTTATTTTAGCTGTTTACGAAAACATATTCAGGATACAATTAAATAATCAATATGGGCTTAAAGTGCAGACTCTCAGCTGTAATTTGAGAGTATTCACATCCAAATTGGAGCAAGGGTTTAGGAATTACAGCTCTTTAATACGTAGCCGCCTCTTTTTCAAGGGACCAAAAGTAATTGGACAACTGACTCAGAAGGCTGCTTGCATGGGCTCTTCCCTCATTAACCTGTCATCAATTAAGCAGATAAAAGGTCTGGAGTTGATTCCAAGTGTGGCGTGCATTTATGAACACACAACATGCGGTCAAAGGAGCTCTCAATGGAGGTGAAACAGACCATCCTGAGGCTGAAAAAAAAGAAGAAATCCATCAGAGAGATAGCAGAAATGTTAGGAGTGGCCAAATCAACAGTTTGGTACATTCTGAGAAAAAAAGAGTGCACTGGTGAGCTTGGGAACTCAAAAAGGCCTGGACGTCCACGGAAGACAACAGTGGTGGATGATCGCAGAATCCTTTCCATGGTGAAGAAAAACCCCTTCACAACATCCACTCAAGTGAAGAACACTCTCCAGGAAGTAGGTGTATGAGTATCTAAGTCTACCATAAAGAGAAGACTTCATGAGAGTAAATACAAAGGATTCACCACAAGGTGCAAACCATTAATCAGCCTCCAAAATAGAAAGGCCAGAATTGACTTTGCCAAAAAACACCTGAAGAAGCCAACCCAGTTCTGGAACAGCATTCTTTGGACAGATGAGACTAAGATCAACCTGTACCAGAATGATGGGAAGAAGAAAGTTTGGAGGAGAATTGGAACAGCTCATGATCCAAAGCACACCACATCTTCTGTAAAACATGGTGGAGGCAGTGTGATGGCATGGGCATGCATGGCTTCCAATGGCACTGGGTCACTTGTGTTTATTGATGATGTGACAAAAGACAGAAGCAGCCGGATGAATTCTGAAGTGTATAGGGATATACTTTCTGCTCAGATTGGACGGCGCTTAACAGTACAGATGGACAATGACCCAAAACATACTGCAAAAGCAACCCAAGAGTTTTTTAAAGCAAAGAATATATATATATCTCAACCCAATCGAACATGCATTTCACTTGCTGACTTAAGGCAGAAAGACCCACAAACAAGCAACAACTGAAGACCGCTGCAGTAAAGGCCTGGCAAAGCATCACAAGGAGGAAACCCAGCGTTTGGTGATGTCCATGGGTTATATATATATCAACAAAATATTGAAAAGTAACATTTTACTTGGGGTTATGTTTATTTGTCCAATTATTTTGATGAAATGAGGAGCGTTTGTATATATATACATGTTTATCATATATTTTTGTTCAACCCCTTGAATAAACCTTAAAGTCTACTTCAATTGTTAGTTGTTTCATTTCAAATCCAATGTGGTGGCATGCAGAGCCCAAATCATGAAGATTGTGTCACTGTCCAAATATTTTTGGGCCTAACTGTATATATATTAGGTAAATTACAATGTCTAAGGATTTACATGCAATTCATAATATTCTTGAAGATAACTATAGTCCAGAGCGAGTGGGATGTAAAGTTCAGAACTTAGAGAACAAGTAGAATATGAGGTAATGAAAAGCTTCAAAGGTTTCTTATCAGGATCTCTCACAGCTGGGGGTCTAAAACAGATGACTATTTGCCAAAGGCCGGTGGCATGCTGCTGGCATGAGCAAAAGGCTTCTGGCGTGCCACCATCGTCATTACAAAGTCAGATTTCTTATTTTTTGTGATTTTTATTATAAATAATAGAATAAATAATCTATTACATAATAAATGTTTCATTAATAAATACTAACAATCGATATACCTTCATCGGATGGACAAATAAATGATAGCCTACACAAAATAATCACTGCTGCAGCCTAGTAATATTCACTGTTGGTTTTCTTATCTAACAGGCCCACAGAAGACCATGCATTTCACTGATAGGGCCTACTTGTCGTTTTCGTTGTGAATTGAAAAATAAACGTTACATTCCGCTATAAATAACCATATTTGGCCCATCAGACTTACAGTAGCCTACAATCATATGCAGCATTAATGAAAAAGAAATACATTTGTGGACCAAAATGTGTTTATTAAAATAACTTAGCCCAATGACACTATCACTTTCTCCACTGTCTTCAACTTCTTCAGAATGTGTCCATCAAGTTCATTCTGCTCACTGATTTAAAAAAAGGAAAGCTGGATAGAGAGAGAAAATGGTTTTCACTTTGCCCCTGATTTAATAAAGTTAGTAACATTACGTTAACTTAGCTCAATTAATAGTGCGTTGGAGCGCAATAAAGCTTGGCACAAAAATGTAAAACGTTAACATTACTAGAAATATTTTCATAAATTGATATCGACCCTTAGCCAATAATAGCTAAATAATAATATAACATAAAATTTCCCACTGCGTGGTAGCTTAGACCTACGCATCAAGGGTAGCATAGTCTGGCGACTTTGATATCTCAACACTTTGTTGCGTCTGTGCAACAATATTGCGGCTGGTTTGTCTGGCAATTGCCAAAAGCCAGTGTCTTGCCACCAGTGGGGGCAGTATTGAGGCTGGTTTGTCACTGGTGTCTCTGGCAATTGCCAAATGCCAGTGGCTTGCCACCAGAAGGTGCAGTATTGAGGCTGGTTTGTTGCTGGTTTCTCTGGCAATTGCCAAGAAGCCAGTGGCTTGCCACCAGCAGGTGGCAGTATTGAGGCTGGTTTGCCACTGGTTTCTCTGGCCATCGCCAGCGCCACAAAAAGAGCCAGGCCTTTCTGGAAACGTGCTTCTCCTGTCCGACGACTTGTGGTCGCATCCCGGGGTAAAGCAAAAAACCATTGCCTAGCAATTGGTTGCAAACTTTCTTGCTAATGTCGCGTCCCGCAGTTCTGAGAGACGACAGGACTAAAGGTATAAGCAATAGCAAGCTTTAATCAATAAAGTAATCAATACAAAATAATAATGTCAAGAATACGATGATATCAAAAGATAACAAAGGGCAACACCACGCTACACCAGTCTGCTGTCCTACACACACAGACACACAAACCCAGTCTACCGAATGCCGCCACCTGGGAGGGGTGTGTCCTCATTTTATACAGTGGTAGAATACAAGATCATATGTCAACTGGATGGAGAGAAGTCATTGGTTTAGACGTTAGACCCTCCCTTGTTGGTGCGCAGGCTCAGTCCTAAGCCTCTAGGCACGCCTCTGCCATTGTGTCGTTATATCAAATACAGGCGTGCGCTGTAAGAGAGGGGGAGAGTCTACCGAGATCGTAACAATGACCATTGACAGGCCTTGAACAGATTATAATGTGTAGGATTGTCCTTTTAATACACAGCACATAATATATTTAATTAAGTGGTCTAATACACAGTATATAATACATGTAACTAAATGGTTAAATCTTAACACTAACTAACGAAAGAACAAAGAACCTGAACTTGAAAGTGTCCAACTGTTAATTGGTAACTCGAGAATTTGTTAAAACAAACAATAAGAACAATACAATCTGAAAATATTACGAACTGATGAATCAACAAGTAGAAAGTTATTAATTATTACGTTTGAAAGAGCAAGGCACAACTTGACGCTGTAAAACGAGCAAGTGAGTACATGAGGTCGGCGTGATGACGTGTAATGTCCCTGTCAACCTCTTCGTAAGCTTGTGTAGTCAAGTTTAGCAACTTGTTAGCAACCACCCTTTTTAAGACACGTAAAAGCTTCAAATTTCACAAGTGGGGTATGTACTGACGTGTTTTATGTTGTGGAACAATAGTTTAAGCTTATGTAAACCACAGACCTTATTTCAGGCATTAAAAGAAAAACCAATGCAAAAAATGCATTGACATTGAGACGAGGGAACCCATAGGGCAAAAATGCTAAAACTTCCGGACTCAATTCTGACATTCCCTATTTCGTTCAGGATAGTTAGTAAAGGAAACAGAAATTAATAGTTCACCCCTCAACTGGGTCTAAGGGTCTGAGTCATTCGTTCAATTTTCACGTGACAGCCGCATAGCCTCAGTTTAGGAAAGAGAAAAAGAGTAGTTCACCCCTCCGAGGGGTCTTCGGGTCTGAGTAGTTCGTTCAATTTTCAAGTGATAGCTCGGTATAGAAAAGAGAAATGTTTAGTTCGCCATGGTTATGTAGTTAAGACCGCGCCATAGTTATGATTCACTCACTGTGATAATTAAGTCACCTAAAAGCAGTTGCAATATACTCCTTTACTGAAACGTGATGTGTCGTATTTAGCCAAAAAATCACAACAATGATATAACTTTAAGATGTATTTATTTAAAATCAGGTTGTCCCATATAGCCAAATAACAATCACACTCGACAACTAAATCACACAAAATTGCGGTATAAGCTGTCTAATAAACTGGTTGTTTTGTTTTGTTTGATTTGACTGTAAACTGTAAAGTGAAAAACAGAAAAAAACGGACCCAAAACCAGTAATAATAACTCGTAAACCAATTCAATCATTTCTGTTTTCTATGCTACGCGTAGCATTCACGTGAAAAGTGAACGAAAGACTCGAAACACAGGAAACAGACCCAGTCAAGGGGTGAACTACTTATTTCTGAGTCGTTCGTTCAATTTTCACGTGACAGCCGCATAGGCTCAGTATAGGAAAGAGAAAAGAGTAGTTCACCCCTTGAATGGGCCTTCGGGTCTGTCTTTCATTCACTGGTCACGTGATAGCTGCATAGGCACGAGAGATCAGGAAACATAAATTAGCAGTTCAACCTAAGGGACTGAGTCTTTGGTTCACTTGTAACGTGACCGCTCCATACTTAAGTTATGACAACATTCATAAGTGATCGTTGTTGACTTTTGGATTATTACACTTCAGTTCATATTAACCCCGTCCCCCCGTCCAATGAACAAAATGACTAGAAACAGAAAGACTAGAAAAAAAGAGTAGTTCATTTTACTGAACGAGAGTTAAAGAACCAAGTCACTAAAATGAATCGATCTTCCCATCACTAACATTTAGTCTAAAGAGTCTCCTGCTAATCTATTTAATTCAGCCATAAAGCCGTACTTACTGTCGCAACTCTTAAAGTGGTAGTGTCTCTGTAAACATCAAATCACAGACATACAAAACAACCCGGTTATATCTGCATTAGCTGTGTGCTTGGCAAGCAAATGGTTGCCTATTTAAGATGAGATGTTCTCTGATAGTAACTCAATTTAAAATAGACAGTACCTCCAAAAAACTTTGATCTTGTCGACAGACCCATTTGGTAGGGTATTTGCAGCTGAACCTGCCATTCGAAAAAACCCTTTTCTTTATCCACTGCTTGCTAGTTACCATCCGATTTGCCATCCTGTTTACGACTGCGTCAAAAACATTAGTGCCGTTAGAGATTTCTCCAGCGCAGCGATCGGCAACTATCAGGGCACTGTTCTGCCAATAAGGATAGTTTGTAAAACATCCCATCGGCCCCGATTAAAGCCTAGTATATACTTTTGCGTGAGCGCGTTAGCGAATGTAAACGTTGATTTGGCGCTTACGTTCGCACAGTGGTTTGCCTACATACTTCAACGTCAGTTTAACGGGCCCACTAAGTGGCAGTGTTGCATTCAGTAATCCAAAATGTACAGAAAACCATAGAAGAAGCACAGACACGGAAACTCATGTTCCACGAATGTATAAACAAAGAGACCGAAGGTTGCTCATTGCTTTTCCTATTTTCTTATATCAAATCAAATCAAGTTCATTTATAGAAAACGTTTAAAACAAGCAGAGCTGACCAAAGTGCTGTATAATATATTCACATACAGTTTATCAAACAATACAGAAAACAGTTGTAACATATAGCCTATATACATAGCCTATACTATGTACAAGATAAGTGCATAGAAAACCACTAATGTGATTTGAAGGCTATTGAAAATCAGCCTATCTGATCCAGTTCATTGTGTCATCTGCATTTTAATTTGTTTGGATACAGCCAAAATATTACAGAATATCTACTTGCTTCCTACCCTGCTCAACCAATCAGCAATTGTTTGACGCACAGAGAAGATGCTTTGCGCAACGCGCTGTTAGGATTTGAGAGGACTCCCCATCAACACGTCGGCGGGCCTCAGTGAGCTACGCTGTCCCGGAAATCCCTCCTCTGAGAAGCTACGCAGAGACATTTACATGCTCCTCTGCAGAAGTATAAACCAGGCTTAAGCCACAAAAGGATTCATCGGTCGACCTCTATACAAAACGTCCCGGAACTTTTAGTCCAAGGAACTACTTTGAGGAACTACGAGGTTCCTGCAGCCCTATGTTATCTGCGTTTCGACCGCTGCAACTTTGCCCATAAGAAAAGACAAATTAGTATGCGGACGCTACGCCATACAAACTGATTTGTGCGACACTGCAACAGCAGTAAATGTCTGTCGTCAAGTCCTGCCTGTTGAGTTTGAATATTAATGTATGACTATATCATAGATAGCCTTCACTAGCCAACGTTACTCGCTGCCTAAGCCTTTCCTAAATGAAATTACCTAAATGTTTTATAAATAAAAATAGACATTAACTATAACATAGTGATTGGTTACATTTGAAATAGAAACAATAAAAAAATGTATGTATTAGCTAACATAACCAACGCTTGATTTGAATGTGTGGGATTATTAAAACTACATTTCTAACTACCCGCCATAGCTGTGCGTTATTGTTTGTGATTAGTGCATATCACAGCTGAACGCTTTCTGTCATGACTGGGTCCTGAGGTGAATCTCCATAGAGCGTTTATGGTTGAAATCTCTCCCACAGACTGTGCAGCTGAACGGTTTCTCTCCTGTGTGGGTCCTCATGTGATATACCAGATAACCACTATAACCAAAAGATTTCCCACACACGCTGCAGGTGTATGGTCTCTCTCCTGTATGAGTCCTCATATGGCTTTTCACGGAGCTCTTGTCAATGAATCCTTTAAAGCAGACCCTGCACTTGTGTGGTTTGACCCCAGTGTGCGTCATCAGGTGAAATCTCAGACGAGCATTTCAACTAAATATTTTGCCTCACACACTGCAGATGAAAGGTTTCTACCCAGTATGAGTCATCATGTGTCTTGTCAGGGAACTCTTTTCGTTAAATCCTTTGGAGCAGACGCTGCACGTGAAGGGTTTCTCCCCAGTATGAGTCCTCATGTGGTTTTTCAAATGACAGTTAAAACTAAAACCTTTCCCACACACATTGCAGGTGCAGGGTTTCTCTCCAGTATGAGCCGCCATGTGATATGCCAGGCTCCCTCGTAGACCAAATCCTTTCCCACACACGCTGCAGGTGAAGGGTTTCTCCCCAGTATGAGTCCTCATGTGGCTCGTTAGGTAATCTTTTTCGATGAATCCTTTCCCACACACGCTGCATGTGAAGGGTTTCTCCCCAGTATGAGTCCTCATGTGATTCGACAGACTCCAATTGAGACCAAATCCTTTCCCACACACGCTGCAGGTGAAGGGTTTCTCCCCAGTATGAGTCCTCATGTGTCTAGTCAGCGAACCCTTTTCGATGAATTCTTTGGAGCAGACGCTACAGGTGAAGGGTTTCTCTCCAGTATGTGTTACCATGTGACTTATCAAGTAACCCTTGTTGATGAATCCTTTAAAGCAGACACTGCACTTGTGTGGTTTGTCTCCAGTGTGCGTAGTCAAGTGATATTTCACATAGGATTTTCGACTAAAACATTTCCCACAAACACTGCAACTATATGGCTTCTCAACAGTACGACTCTTAAAGGGTTCTTTTAGATCATAATTCCTGAACTTTTCGGAGCAATTGTTCCCTTGAGCCGGAGTCCGGCCTCTGTCTTCACCCTCAGCTACCGAACAGTCTGAAGAAAAGGGCTGACAGTCACTGGTTGGTTCTGGTCCTCCACAGCCCTCTCCATCAGGTTCTGTTGAGGTAGTAGCTACAGGGTCTCCCTCTCTGTTATCCACACTCTGTGACAGGTAATGCTGTGAAAACATGTTCTGAAAACAATCACCACTCACTGGAAAACTCAACATGGAGTTTTTGGTATCAGTCTTTTCCTCCTTCAGATTTTGAAGCTGCTTTCCTTCCTGACTGGTCCAGAGTTCCTCCTGTTCCTCTTTAATCTGTGGGGGCTCTGGGTCATCCTGGTCCAGACTGGAGCTCCTCTCCTGCTCACCGTGCTGCTGCTCAGGGGGAACATCCTCTTTAATCTGTGGGGGCTCTGGGTCCTCCTGGTCCAGAATGGGGCTCCTCTCCTGCTCACAGTGCTGCTGTTCTGGAGGAACCTCCTCTTTAATCTGTGGGGGCTCTGGGTCCTCCTGGTCCAGACTGGTGCTCCTCTGTTGCTCATGGTGCTGCTGCTTAGGGGGAACCTCCTCTTTAGACACATAGAAAGTGAACGCCTGAGGGTCTGGAGGGAAAGACAAGCAGAACTTCAACTGACTTGAGACAAAAGTAAAGGGGACTAGGTAGAAATAAAAGATGCTAAATCTTCTCAGTTAAGCTTCAACCTAAAAGCATGATGTGCATGATTGTCAGTGCTAGCATCAGACAATGTAGTTACAATTTCCTGACTTCTCAAACTCACAGCAATTGGTCGGTAAAAAATATAGAAAAACAAAATGACCAGTTTTAACAATATATTACAAAATCTGTTCTGATCTTGCAAATACGAGTCAAACCCTAAAGTTTACATTTCATTTAAATAGCATTGCTTTTCAGATCAGGTCAAATGGGCTACATTTGCTTGACCTGGAATTTTTCGTAACATAACGCTGGCCACCAGCTGATAATGACAAGTCCCAGCGGTACCGGTTGGTCCTAAAGACTGCACCAACAACAAAAACGGGACGTCACTGAAACCCATGTATCGCTGCAAAATGGTATCAAAACAGCAAAAGCCAAATAATGGTGGTATGCACTAAGCAAGTATGTATATTTACTAATATATTAAAGGGAACCTATTATGCTTTTGGGGTTTTTCCCTTTTCTTTAGTACATTCTATATATATAGCGTTTTTGTGCATGTAAAAGGTCTGAAAAGTTGCAACGCCCATAGTCCACGCCAAAGGGAGCTATTCTCTCTCACAGAAAATACTGCCTGAAATGCCTCGTTCGTAGTCCAGCGTTTTCTTCCGTAACTTATCTACGTCACAAAGTCACACATTTGCAAAATGCCCACCTAGCAGCTAGTTTGGCACGCCCTCAAACAAAGGCAGCCAGAGCGGAGGCTGGGCTTTTTGGATAGTGGTTTCGCCATGTCTAGAAAACGCTGTTTTTGTCAGTTCTAAAGCAAATTCTCTTTGTTTGGCCAGTTTACCAATCAGAGCAGATTGGGCTTTTTAGAGGGGGGCCTTAAAGAGACAGGAGCTAAAACGGAGCGTTTCAGACAAAGGGTGAATAAAGGTGCTGCAGACCCAGGCAGTTTGGAAAAAATGTATTGTTTATTGAACGTTAAAACGGGTAAACCTATTCTAGTAGAACCCCTAAATAAAGGTATGAATCTAAAAATTAGCATAATAGGGCCCCTTTAATTACATTAAACGATTTAAGATCAACTTAAGGAGCAAATTGGTCAAACACTACTAAATGTATTATTTTACACATGGGTCATCGACATGACATGCATATTTTTGTGTCCGAGCATTATTTCCTTTTAAAATAATGTCTATCAATTTATGGCATGTATCACTTTATTCTATAAAACCTATTTTGTTTGAATACATTTTCAGTGCACTCAAATTATATATATTATTTTATGTTTTGGCCTCTCAAACCCCCTAAATGTCAGGTGGCACAACCGTCCGAGCAATAGAGCAGACTAAGAAAACGATTAAAAATGTTGGTTTACTGATAATACATTCTATATAAAAGTAGGCTACTGTGGCATGATTTTCTGATTGAAACCTTTAGAAAAAACTAATTATATACATATACAAACAGTTTCAAGCTTTTGAGATAACTTGAGAAACATTTGCCCAGGATTTGTATGTTCTCAAATGTCAGGGTGGCACAACCGTAAACACAGGACTGTTATAATTAATTAAATAAGTAATAACATTAAACAGGGTACTGCATCATCAAGAGGAACCCAACTGACCTTCATAGCTGAGTTAAAAAGTTTGTAGATTTATCTCAAATATTGATTCAAGTAGCTACTTTCAACTTGTAGGCAGGCTGGTATACTTTCAATGTCAGGTGGTACAACCAATGTAAAACTACATTTAATTTAATAAACATTTAATTTTAACATAAGAATCTTAAAAATAAAAAAGAATACAATTACATGTATGAATTTGATATAATGGCAAAATCTAACAGATGCATCAAAGTAGATGCCTGTTTAATTGAAAATTTGTTGTAAAAGTCAGGTGGTGCAACCAGTGAGTCAGATGGCGCAACTGCAAGGAATTTCACTATATTCAATAAAAATAGTCATTTAGAGTTATTTATTTATGATATATTAGAATACTTTGATTAATTGAATTTGGATATTTGAAATTAAATTGTTAATTGGACATTAGCTTATGTTTCTTATAACCCTCCTATTATCTTTGGGGTCCATTTGACCCGTTTCAATGTTTGACGTCCCTAAAGAAATGATTGGCATAATTTGTTTTGCTTCATATTTAATGACTTTTCCTAATATAAGAGACAACTGGTTAAACATCAAATTGACATGATAATAGGTTTTCAATGTCCTGTACACATGTTGTACGCATTGGTGTTCCTTGGGGTCAATTTGACTCCAGGCTGTTTTAGCTATAAAAAAAACATATAAAAAATTAAGAATTTAGGCTGATTTGTTCTGGTGGTTGTGGCTGATATTTGAGTCACCATCAAAAACAATTTTTAAATCTTCAAAATACTTCCCTATGCTTTAGGGCCCCAACCTAACATAACCATGTATTCAGTATGATGAGAACCACTTATAGTTCAAACCACATTTGGGAGGAGAACTCATAATTCCGACAACAACTCTAACATTGTATAAGGGGGGCTGGGGGGAGTGATGCTTAATGTAATGGCATATTTATGTAGCCCACAAAGAGACAAAGTATCTGACAAATAAACTTGGTCAACAATTTAAATTACACACATTTTCTGAAGGCTTTAATTGCTGGGGTCGAATTGACCCCAAGGACGAACGATGTTAGTAAACTTGAAATTAACAGGAGGGTGAAGTGTATCTTACTGCAACATGACTTTGTTTTTGTTCAAATGCAATCCATTACAGCACGGTGGCTCAGTGGTAAGCACTGGTGCCTCACAGCAAGAAGGTCCTCGGTTCAAACCCCACCTGACCCAAAAGCCTTTGTGTGTGGAGTTTGTATGTTCTCCCCGTGTTTGTGTGGGTTTCCTCCCACCATCAAAAAGCATGCTCCATTCTCCTACCAGTGCCCTGACCAGTCACTGCTAATGTCAGGTAGGCCAATTTTAGCACAGGAAAAATCCTATTTGCTTGTTTTAGAGTGGTGCGTTTTTAATTTGTTCTGCTTTGTGGCTTTTAGCATGCTGGTTTTAGTGTGGTTTTCATACTGTGTTTGCGTTTTAATGTAGTGTGGTTTTTATCTAGACGTGATAATATTTATAGACGTGTTTTAAGCATGCATGTTCCGGGGCACGATGGGGAACCCCAGACACTGGCCATAACAAATGACAACACCTGCGAACAATCCCAAATCGTCGCCCCCCCCCCACTTTTTCTCATCTCAAATTACATTTTGTATTGCCTGCCTGTCTCCGCCAATTTCGAAGTTTGCCTGTCTCCAAATCAATTAATTCAGCTACTATTTAAAAACATAATTAAAATAAATAACATAATATAGATACATTCTTTAGCTATAGTGAGCGTAGTCGGGTCACACTCAAGGGTAGTTAAGTGACGTTCACGAACAACCTGATTCTTTTGAACCGTTCCTCGATACGAACAAAGGGCATTAGCCGTACCTGCGAGAGCCGTTGTTTTTACCGTTCTGTCAAAATGTCATTGTCTGCCCTAGACAGCAACAAAATTTAAGCTAGCACGAATGTGTCATCATATGAAACTACACAACCAGGGGAATTGGTATCAGGCTTGTTATACCAGATTGTTGGGAAAGGGACTTAATAATGCTCTGAAGTTAGGTTCCAATTTGGCGAGAGAAAATTTAAGTTAGCAGGCTAACTCTGTAAGCTAGCCAACAGTGTTTCCTTTCTTCACTGGAACAGAAAAGAGACAGTTAAAGAGAATGAGAAGGCAAGTGAGGAAGAACAGGAGATAGATAGAAAGAGAAGGTAATTCCTTACAGTGTTTCATTTCTCCTTGGCAGTACCTGGTCTTTAAAATATATTATAAATCTTACTTAAATATAGGCCTATTAATTTAATGTATTTCTAATGTACGTACATTTTAAATAGATTTGATTACATATAGGGTGGACAAACTATTGGATGCACCAGTTTTCCATAAGCATTAATCACGCTATCAAATGATGGTACTGAAATCATGAACCAAATTACTGCTGTTGTGTCAGATGTTGCTGCTGACACGTTTCAAAATTATACAATCTTCATAGAGATTTAACTGAAATGTTTTTGTTTTTTATTTAAAACCATTTAGCTGGAGACAGGAGAGCCAATGGAGAGAATGAGACAGGCAGCTGGTAAAAGCGAACAGGTTCTACTTAGGTGAGTGAGACAAGAGAAGAGAGCGAGAGAGCAGGTTCTGCCAAGGAAAGAGAGACAAGAGTAGAAGAGTGAGAGAAAGAAAGACTCTGAAATCAGCAAGTACATGTCAGACACGTCCTTCGATAACTCAATGTTGACATCTGATTGGCTTACAATAAAACATGCAATTTATGTAACAACCCGTCTTTATAATCCCTCCCCTGTCTGAGTATCTTCAGTCTGCTGTGACTGCACAGACCCTCTTAAAGGGTCCCTAATGTAAGATTTGGACTGTTTATTTGTCTAGCATTGTTTTAACACTTACAGGGACTGTACCAACAACGTGAAAAAGTTAAATATGTGCCTTGTGTATTTTCTCTATTTTACCTCTGACAGCACATCTACGCTATTTTACAAACTGTTCTGAATTTCACTGATTTGTGATGTAGAACACCCAAGTAAATTTTTTCGTCAATCACAGACTCAGCTACTCCTGCGGCAGCCATGACGACAGCGGAATGTTACTAACCCTTGCCAATACCATAACTCAGCTAATGAATATTAATGAGCAATGGGCGTAAACTCGCATTCACCACTGAAATAGTGATGGGAAGATCGGTTCATTTGAGTGACTCGGTTCTTTAACTATCGTTCAGTAAAATGAACTAATCTTTTATCGAGTCTTTTCGTTCATTGGACGGGGGGTTAATGCGAACTGACGTGTAATAATCCAAAAATCAATAACGATTATGAACGTTGTCATAATTTAAGCATGAAGCAGTCACGTTACAAGTGAACGAAAGACTCAGTACCTAAGGGTGAACTGCTAATTTCTGTTTCCTGTCTTGTCTTCCGAGTCTTTCGTTTACTTTTCACGTGACTGCTAGGCGTAGCATAGAAAACAGAAATGATTGAATTGGTTCACGAATTATTACTGGTTTTGGGTCTGTTTTTTTCTGTTTTTCACTTTACAGTTTACAGTCAAATCAAACAAAAAAAACAAATCGTTTATTGTATTTGACAACTTATCCTGCAATATTGTGTGATTTAGTAGTTCGAGTGTTGTTATTTGGCTGTATGGGACAACCTGATTTTAAATAAATGCATCTTAAAGTTCTATCACTATTGTGATTTTTTTTTATAAATAAAACACATGACGTTTCAGTAAAGGAGTATATTGCAACTGCTTTGAGGTGACTTAATTATCACAGTGAGTGAATCGGCGCAGTCGTAACTACATAACTATGCCGAGCTATCACGTGAAAATTGAACGAACGACTCAGACCCAAAGAGCCAGTTGAGCGGTGAACTATTCATTTCTGTTTTCTATACTAACTATGGTGAAAAAAATTAACGAATGACTCGAACACAACTGTTGTTGCGCAAGCGCGACCAAAATGAACAAATCACTCTCTGAGACTACTCGTTAGTCCCGAGTCATTTTAAAGATTCGTTCAAAATGCACGAATCGTTCATGAACGACACATCACTACACTGAAAACGGCATGCGAGTTGGAAGGGAAGAAAGAGGCACCTTAGAATGATGATTTAAAAATATAATATATATATTTGTTCAAGTACTTTTTACGAACTACAGATCCCATGACTTCAACGTCACCACCAATAAGCTTCCAATCTGTAATTTGATATCGCGCGTTCACTCCCAACAACCTCTGAAGTTTAATTTATCCACTTGTTTGCAAAAGCCCTTTTTAATGGAGACTTTGACTCCCACCAGTTTGCATACCGTGCTAACAGATCCACCGAGGACGCCGTAGCCATAGCTCTTCACTCTGCGCTGGAACACCTGGAGCAGCAGCAGAGATACGTCCGGATGCTCTTTGTGGATTACAGTTCAGCCTTCAATACAATAATACCGGACAGGTTATGCTACAAACTGGACACCATTGGCCTCCCCCTCTCACATGTGCCTGGATAAAGGACTTCCTAACGTCCCGACCCCAGACTGTGAGACTTGGCCCCCACCTCTCCTCCACCCGCACGCTGAGCATCGGCTCCCCACAGGGGTGCGTGCTGAGCCCCCTCCTGTACTGCCTCTACACCCAAGACTGCAGGCCGGCCCACAATGACAACCTCTTCGTCAAGTTTGCGGACGATACCACGGTGGTCGGTCTCATCTCCAGGGCTGATGAGGCGGCCTACAGAGAGGAGGTCCTGAAGCTGGTTGCTTGGTGCTCTGAGAACAATCTTGTTCTAAACACCAAGAAAACCAAGGAGATCATCATTGACTTCAGGAGGCACCGCACGGACCCAGCCCCCCTCTACATCAACGGCGAGAGTGTGGAGCGTGTTCACACCATCAAGTTTCTGGGCGTGACTATCTCGGCCACCATCTCCTGGACAGAGAACGTCACCGCCATCATCAAGAAGGCTCAGCAGCGGCTACACTTCCTGAGAATCCTCAGGAAGCACAAGCTGAATTCCACCTTACTGCTGACCTTCTACCGTTCATCAATCGAGAGCCTGCTGACATACTGCATCACAGTGTGGTATGGCAGCTGCTCTGTAGCAGACAAGGGGAGGATACAGAGAGTCATAAAGACAGCACAAAAGACCATCGGCTGCTCTCTCCCTTCCCTAACGGACATCTACACCTCTCGCTGCCTCTGCAGAGCCAAAAATATCCAAAAGGACAGCTCTCACCCTAGCTCTGGTCTGTTTGCCCTGCTGCCCTCTGGGAGGCGCTACAGGTGCCTCAAGACCAGAACAAACAGATTTAAAAACAGCTTCTTCCCCCAGGCAATAACCCTGCTGAACTCAAATTTGTAACCCCTGTGCAATAGTCATATAGGTATATTTATTTAATTCCGTGCAATACCTGTTAATTCCGTGCAATACCTGTATAGACGTATTTTTCAGCTGTGAATTTCATACATAGATTTAGATATTTTCTTACTGCAATGTACATAGACATGTGGATATATTTTTATCGGGACTACGTACCCATCTTATCTTATCTTATTTTATACTTTTATTTATTTTATTTTCTCTTATCTTATTCCTGTTTTTACTCTGTACTGCACTGTTTGGTGATTGCTTAATCTCATTGTACCTGTGTATAATGACAATAAAAGGCATCTCGCATCTCGCATCTCTTAAGACACGTAAAAGCTTCAAAATGTGCTGACGTATTTTACGCTAGAATAGACCAAAACGTGAAAATCTCTTAAATTTGTGTTAACCACAGACCTTATTTCATGCGTCTAACCAAAAGCCATTGACTTCAAGTTCGAGACGAGCAAACCCATAGACCAAAAATGCCAACATTTCCGGACTCGTTCCTGACCCACTCTATAACACGTCACTAACGGACAGCTTTTCACTGCAGAATCTCATAGTAACATACCTAAAAATGTAGATGCATGCTGACTAAGGTAACCGATTTAATATAAGCAACAAACCGGTTCTGCGCAACTGTATCCTTGGGTTAAGAAGAACATCCAACAATTCACGCTGGCGGGCATTCTCCCTCTGTGAACAGCGTATCTCCTCCTCGTACTCCGCTACGGTTCTTTCTACAACCGTAAATATCTCGTTAGCAGCCGCTGACAGTAGCTCAGCAATCTGCATTCTTAGCCGCAGTTTCTGAGGCATTGTGAAGATCAAACACTCACTAAAAATATGTAGGTAATTTAAAGTTGTGGACTCTGACACCGAATACAATTTACCAGGGCGCAGACTATGACGTCAACAAAGATTGCCGTCTGGTAATCTCGCGACAATGGTGCTCCGTTCATGTCGGTCAAAAACTGCGGTTGCGTCCCACCCATACTAGATTAACGCTGCGCTTCAAATCGCATACTACTACTTTTATATTTTAGTAGGTACTGCATCTGCCCTTACAAAGTACGTACTGTTGCATAAAGTAGGCATACAATTGGGACACACTACTTCGTCATAACATCCATCGCAGTCCGTAGCACCAAATTTGGAAATAGTTGGTTCTCCCTAAGTGTGGAGTCTAGATTTAACTTATCTTCCGCTTCGCAGAGCATTGTGGGTTAGAAAAGCATGCTGGCTTGTTTACTTGCAAAATGCGACCGGATGTAGTAAGTCATCGTGGTATTTTTGGCACTCTTAATTTGCCATACTATGGATTGGGACATACTAAATCTTTTTCTGGCTTACTATATAGTACGGTAGTATGGGTATTGAGACTCAGCCATGGTATGTCCCAATATATAGTTTGTCAAACGTAGTATGTCACAAATACAAGGATCTCCTACTACATCCGCTTGCATTTTATAGTATTCTAGCCAGCATACTTTTCTGGCATTTCTGACCCACAATGCTCAGCAAAGCGGAAGATGCGTCACATCGACTCTCCACACCGATGGAGCACCAACAATTTTCAATTGGGCGCTACAGACTGCGACGGATGTTATGACGAAGTAGCATGTGCCAACTGTATGCCTACTTTATGCAAAATGACGCATTTTCTATGGGCAACTGCAGTACCTACTAAAAGAAAAAAAGTATTAGCATGCGATTTGAGACACAGCGTGGGCCTTTTCCCAGTCAATTGGATTTACATATGGGAGTTTTCACCACAA
>JAPMUY010008138.1:0-22500 GCA_026901105.3 Galaxias olidus
GCGTGAACGTTCACATTTGTATTCCACGGTTGTGTGTCTCTTTTCAGACTGTAAGATCCTGAAGAACAGGAAGTTCCTGGGGTCTGTCACAGAGCAGAACATCCGCACCAAAAGCCGACCCGTGATCCAGGAACTCAACACCCAGTAGGTCCAGACCCACTGTGACCTTTACACTTTACACAGAGCAACTGGACCTACTGTGACATCACAATAGACATTTACACTTTACACTATGACACTATGTAGCAGTACATCACAATAGACTTTTACACTTTACACTATGACACTATGTAGCAGTACATCACAATAGACTTTTACACTTTACACTATGACACTATGTAGCAGTACATCACAATAGACATTTACACTTTACACGATGACACTATGTAGCAGTACATCACAGTAGACCTTTACACTGTGACACTAGCAGTACATCACAATATACCTTTAAACTTTGCACTGTGACACTATCTAGCTGTACATCACAATAGACCTTTACACTTTACACTGTGATACTATCTAGCTGTACATCACAATAGACCTTTACACTTTACACTGTGATACTATCTAGCTGTACATCACAATAGACCTTTACACTTTACACTGTGACACTATCTAACAGTACATCACAATATACCTTTAAACTTTGCACTGTGACACTATGTAGCTGTACATCACAATAGACCTTTACACTTTACACTGTGACACTATGTAGCAGTACAGGCGTTTTGCTTTGCAACCAATTGGCAGCTATGTATCTACTACATGACTCAACCGTTTAACTTTAAACAATTTAGCAGCTTTTTATCATAATACTTAACACAACACCCGTTTAACTGTAAACCATTTAGTAGCCTTTGTTCATAACACTAAACACTACACCCGTTTAATTTTAAACCATTAAGCAGCTATTTATCATAATAACACTACACCTGTTTAACTTGAAAACATTTAGAAGCCTTTTATCATCATAATACTTAACACTACACCCGTTTAACCTTACAAACAATTTGTGTAGTTTTTCCCTAACACACTTCACTACGTATCATTCTAACACATCTTAATGATCAGCAGAGTCTTGTCTAGAATGTGATTTGTACTGCCTTCGTGTGGTACTCAATGGGCATTGTCTGAATGTGACTTTTGGGGCCATTTGACCCCGTGGTTATTCCATGAGATCAATGGGAAAGTGAAAGCATTTAACTTTCTCTCTGAGAAGACACAGGCAGACGCCCTTTGACTTGTGGGCCGATACCATCGCTCGTTAGCCTTGTTTTTTCTCAGCCCTGACTGAGGAAGCAGCTTCCTACCCGTTACTCTGTTTCTCTGTTTCTCTGTTTACTCTGTTTCTCTGTTTACTTTTATTCTGTTTCTCTGTTACTCTGTTTACTGTTACTCTGTTTCTCTGTTTACTCTGTTTCTCTGTTTCTCTGTTTACTCTGTTTCTCTGTTTACTTTTATTCTGTTTCTCTGTTACTCTGTTTACTGTTACTCTGTTTCTCTGTTTACTCTGTTACTCTGTTTCTCTGTTACTTTGTTTTTCTGTTTACTCTGTTACTCTGTTACTCTGTTTCTCTGTTTATTCTTTCTCTGTTTCCTTTGTTTCCTCTGTTTACTCTTTTTCTCTGTTTACTGTTACTCTGTTTCTCTGTTACTCTGTTTACTGTTACTCTGTTTCTCTGTTACTCTGTTCCTCTGTTTCTCTGTTTACTCTGTTTCTCTGTTACTCTGTTTACTGTTACTTTGTTCCTCTGTTTACTCTGTTACTCTGTTACTCTGTTTCTCTGTTCCTCTGTTACTCTGTTCTCTGTTTTCTGTTCCTCTGTTTCTCTGCTCCTCTGTTACTCTGTTCTCTGTTTTCTGTTCCTCTGTTTACCTGTTACTCTGTTACTCTGTTACTCTGTTTACTCTGTTTACTCTGTTTACTCTTTCTCTTTTACTCTTTTTCTCTGTTTACTCTGTTTACTGTGTTTACTGTTTCTCTGTTTACTGTTTCTCTGTTTACTCTGTCACTCTGTTACTCTGTTTACTCTGTTACTCTGTTTACTCAGTTTCTCTTTTTACTCCCTTTTCTGTTTCTCTATTTACTCTGTCCTTACTTCATTTTGGTGTCATTTATTCTCGTGCTGTAACAGTCCCCTGCTTTCTGTGTTTGACACACACACACACACACACACAGGCTTGAGTTATACTCGGCCCACTGCGTCCCTCTATTCGACCCAGAATTCAACCTAGCATCAACTCTAAACAATCACAGCTGCTTGCTACCTGCTAATTCGGTGAAAATTACCGTATTCCAATTCCAAATTGCACTTGTATAATGTTACTGACTATTGGGCTCTCAGACTACTTGTTTAAACTAGCGATGTTATCATTTTGTCTACGATTACAACAAAGTTGAACGTGTATGGTTAGCCCCGAATGGTTATATTTTCTTTATGCTAGCATAATATTAGCAAGGCCAGTACTGCCGTAGCCATGACGTAATTAAGCTTTGTGCTTTTGGGTTTGAATGGTTATGTGGCCAGGAGGGGGCAATTGGTAAGCTCATTGAAAACCACAGAAGCTGAATTCAAGCTATTTTGTGACAGTTTGTCTTTGAGCTGTAGCTTACTGGTTCATATGGAATAAATGTATAAATGTCATATCATATCTAAGCCCCATCATTTTTGATCAAACAGAAGTGACAGTAGGAGTTGTAAGATGCTGGCTACAGTGAAAGTAGGCGATTATATCTGGAATTGATTAACTGTTGACAATGTTATTTATATAGAAACATATGATTGATTTGTTTTTTGTTCTTTCCTCTTGGTTAAGCTTGTATGCAACATAACACCTTAGCTCAATGCGATGTAGGCCTACTGAAACTAATGTATATGTGACACAAAAATGACCTTTATTATTTTGGCCGGGGAAAAAAAATGATTGTCCGGTGGATTTTTTTCATGGACCAGTCAGTCCCCTTGGCCGGTGAGTCAGAAAGTTAATTTTGGACACTGCTTGGCCGGTGAGTCAGAAAGTTAATTTTGGACACTGCTTCCGGGTGTCATCTAGAGGAAGCGTGTTTGATCCCAGCCCCTGTTTAGCTCTTACATAATGGAAAAGTATTGCCTGGGCTCAGAAAGTGACTTCATCGGAAATCACAGACTGTAATTAAGGCTTGGCGAGATTAGTTTTAAACAAAAAACAACTGTTTTGTTTGTGTAAGATGCACAGATAATGACCCGAATGCAGCATATCTCATGGAAGAAAAATCACACTCTCATCCTTCAAATATGTGTGATTTCCCCTTCTATTCCAGAAAAGAGAGATAGTAATATCTCTGTGTTTGTGTGTTTGTAATATCTCTGTGTTTGTGTGTTTTCTTCTTTTTTTTTTTCAGAGAGAAGCCAGTTGTTGAAAAACGGTAAAGGGGAATCTGATGCTGTAGATTAACAATGGAGATGATGTCACCGCCATGGTTACCAGCAAACTGTCATTTTCATGTGTCATCACTTTCTCTCTCTCCCCCCTTCTCCTCTCTCTCTCCCCCCTTCTCCTCTCTCCTCCTCCTCCTCTCTCTCTCCCCCCTTCTCCTCTCTCTCCCCCCATCTCCTCTTTCTCCCCCTTCTCCTCTCTCTCTCCCCCCATCTCCTCTCTCTCCCCCTTCTTCTCTCTCTCTCTCTCTCTCTCTCTCTCTCTCTCTCTCTCTCCCTCTCTCTCTCTCTCCGCCCTTCTCCTCTCTCTCTCTCTCTCTCTCTCTCTCTCTCTCTCTCTCTCTCCCCCTTCTCCTCTCTCTCTGCCCCCTTCTCTCTCTCTCTCTCTCTCTCTCCTCTCTCTCTCCTCTCTCTCTCCCCCGTTCTCCTCTCTCTCTCTCTCTCTCTCTCTCTCTCTCCCCCTTCTCCTCTCTCTCTCCCCATCTCCTCTCTCTCCCTTCCTCATCTCTTCTCTTTCTCACTCATCTCTCTCTCTTTCTCTCTCTCTCTCTCTCTCTCTCTCTCTCTCTCTCTCTCTCTCTCTCTCTCTCTCTCTCTCTCTCTCTCTCTCTCTCTCTCCCCCTTCTCTCTCTCTCTCTTCCCTCTTCTCCTCTCTCCCCCCTCTTCTCTCTCTCTCTCTCTCTCCCCATCCCCTCTCTCTCTCTCTCTCTCTCTCTCTCTCTCTCTCCCCCTTCTCCTCTCTCCCTTCCTCCTCTTTTCTTTCTCACTCATCTCTCTCTCTTTCTCACCCTTTCTCTGTGTGTGTGTGTGTGTGTGTGTGTGTGTGTGTGTGTGTGTGTGTGTGTGTGTGTGTGTGTGTGTGTGTGTGTGCGCAGCCCAGAGTTCAGTCTGTTAGTGGAGCCCCCTGTAGGTGAGCCGGAGTACCTCATTGCTGAGATCCTGCTGCCTGGTGTGGTGAGAAACACACACACACACACACACACACACCCTTCAGTACACACACAGATACAGAGAAACACACATGCACACACCCATCAGTACACACAGATAAAGGGAAACACACACACACACCCATCTGTTCAAACACAGATACAGAGATCAGTGTTTCTGTTAGCCAGTAATTGCTGGACTTTGACCTGGAAAATCTATCAAAGTCCGCCAAATTTCTCATTGCTCCGGTTATAATGTCCAGTGAAAACAATTCCCCTCCAAAGCATGGTTTGAAGTGTTTAAATAATAGGCTAAAATACATTTTCTACATATCCTTCTTTTCAAAGAAGATTCTCTTTTCATCCATCCATCCATTAGCCTTACCGCTTATCCTGTACAGGGTCGCGGGGGGGGGGGGGGCTGGAGCCTATCCCAGCGAACACAGGGCGAGAGGCGGGGTACACCCTGGACAGGTCGCCAGTCTATCACAGGGCCGAGATTCTCTTTGTAAAACAGAATTAAAACAGTGAATTATGGGGGCCGTTGGGACATTAGTCAGAATTACCATGCATATATAGGTACTTTTCCTCTCATAAACACATATGAAACCAAACTCATGCACATACTATACTGAAAAGCACACACAGATACAAGTGAAATCCTTGTACATACACATATGAAACACTCTCATATAAACAACTGAAACATTACATGCTCACATACACAGCTGAAAAGCTCTCATGAAAACTATTGAAAAGCTTTCACACATGCTAGTGAAATGTTCTCATATACACGGTTGAAATGCTCTCATATAGTATTGTGAAAACCTTTTACATAAACTATTGAAAACCTTTCACACATACAAACGAAATGTGCTCATATACACAGTTGAAATGCTCTCATAGTATTGTGAAAACCTTTTACATAAACTATTGAAAAGCATTTATAGTTACTATTGAAAAAATCTAAAAGTATTTCAATATGCTGTATGAAAGGATTTCAGCATGTTGTATGTGAGAATTTCAGTTAAAAAGGAAGGCATTTCAGTTGAACCGGAAGGCGTTTTCGTCCAATTGCAAAGTGGTTGGGAAAGCCGACCGCACTTCAAAATACCTAATGTCCAGTGGGATGACAGCACACGCGTGTTTTAAATGAGACCCAGTGGGATGACAGCACACGCGTGTTAAATGAGACCCAGTGGGATGACAGCACACGCGTGTTTTAAATGAGACCCAGTGGGATGACAGCACACGCGTGTTTTAAATGAGACCCAGTGGGATGACAGCACACGCGTGTTTTAAATGAGACCCAGTGGGATGACAGCACACGCGTGTTTTAAATGAGACCCAGTGGGATGACAGCACACGCGTGTTAAATGAGACCCAATGGGATGACAGCACCCCCCGGTTTTAAAGGAGACCCAGTGGGATGACAGCACACGCGTGTTAAATGAGACCCAGTGGGATGACAGTACACGCGTGTTTTAAATGAGACCCAGTGGGATGACAGCACACGCGTGTTTTAAATGAGACCCAGTGGGATGACAGCACACGCGTGTTTTAAATGAGACCCAGTGGGATGACAGCACACGCGTGTTAAATGAGACCCAGTGGGATGACAGCACACGCGTGTTAAATGAGACCCAGTGGGATGACAGCACACGCGTGTTTTAAATGAGACCCAGTGGGATGACAGCACACGCGTGTTTTAAATGAGACCGCCAAAGGACCGGTTTCCAGTAAATCAAGACAATTCATTTAACGTTGTGGGGAAAGAGGGGGGGGGGTGTGACCAAATAAACTTGTTCCCGTATCGGGGTATCTTCTCTCTCCTGGAGCTGGGCTCTGTTCTGGTCTCTCTTCTCTGGGTTACCGGGCCTGAACCACACACCCTAGAACAGTCACTGGTGATACCCCGATCCAGGATATCAGTGTGGTGTATCCTCTCTCTCCGGTAGCCCTGGGGGTCCCAGGGTCTCCCTCAGGGCCTCCGAATGTAATCCTGGGGGTCCCAGGGTCTCCCTCGGGGCCTCTGAATGTAATCCTGGTGGTCCCAGGGTCTCCCTCGGGGCCTCTGAATGTAATCCTGGTGGTCCCAGGGTCTCCCTCTGGGCCTCTGAATGTAATCCTGGGGGTGCTGGGGTCTCCCTCAGGGCCTCCGAATGTAATCCTGGGGGTCCCAGGGTCTCCCTCGGGGCCTCTGAATGTAATCCTGGTGGTCCCAGGGTCTCCCTCAGGGCCTCTGAATGTAATCCTGCGGGTCCCAGGGTCTCCCTCGGGGCCTCTGAATGTAATCCTGGGGGTGCTGGGGTCTCCCTCAGGGCCTCTGAATGTAATCCTGGTGGTCCCAGGGTCTCCCTCAGGGCCTCTGAATGTAATCCTGGTGGTCCCAGGGTCTCCATCTGGGCCTCTGAATGTAATCCTTGGGAACCCAGGGTCTCCCTCTGGGCCTCTGAATGTAATCCTGGGGGTGCTGGGGTCTCCCTCGGGGCCTCTGAATGTAATCCTGGGGGTGCTGGGGTCTCCCTCAGGGCCTCTGAATGTAATCCTGGGGGTGCTTGGGTCTCCCTCTGGGCCTCTGAATGTAATCCTGGGGGTGCTGGGGTGAGGTCCGCCCCTCCCTGTTCCTCTGCCGGCGTGGATTGTAGAAAGGTCTGGTGAGATGAAGAGATAGACAGTCAGAATCTGCGTTCATTCTTCAGTACTTCTTTGCTCTCTTTATTCCTCAACTCCATTGGAACTCCACTCAGGTGCTTTTTCCTCAGCACCACACCATAGATGTTCTATAACGTCCGTCTACTAAGTCTCTCCAGATTCCTATCCGATAGCTTTCCATGTCATAGATATTCCATAACGTCGGTCTACTTACAGTCTCTCCAGATTCCTGTCCGATAGCTTTCCATGTCATAGATATTCCATAACGTCCATATTTACGTGCCTATCTACTAAGTCTCTCCAGATTCCTATCCGATAGCTTTCCATGTCATAGATATTCCATAAAGTCCGTCTACTTACAGTCTCTCCAGATTCCTGTCCGATAGCTTTCCATGTCATAGATATTCCATAACGTCCATATTTACGTGCCTATCTACTAAGTCTCTCCAGATTCCTGTCCGATAGCTTTCCATGTCATAGATATTCCATAACGTCCATCTTCACTTGCCAACTAAGTCTCTCTAGATTCCTATCTGATAGGTCTCCATGTCTTGGAGTCAGCCTTTACCCTCATACTGAGAGCCCGGCTGGCACTGAAGAGCCCGCTTCCCATCCTGCCCTTTATGCTGCCAGCTCCATAGCCTCGGAAACCAGGGGCAGGTGTGTCCACTGCAAATTCCTCGTTGGCTGCAAAACATGGACTGGAAGAAACATTCCGTCCCCCACAACTCCCAGCGTCCACCTCTTCCTGGGGTTGGGTTAGGGTTTGGGTTAGCCCACCTCTTCCTGGGGTTGGGTTAGGGTTTGGGTTAGCCCACCTCTTCCTGGGGTTGGGTTAGGGTTTGGGTTAGCCCACCTCTTCCTGGGGTTGGGTAAGGGTTTGGGTTAGCCCACCTCTTCCTGGGGTTGGGTAAGGGTTTGGGTTAGCCCACCTCTTCCTGGGGTTGGGTTAGGGTTTGGGTTAGCCCATCTCTTCCAGGGGTTGCCACAAAGTTCACAACGCGCCTTTGAAGTTGTGGAGAAACGCTTGGGACCTTTGATTCGACGTCGGCAGCTGCACGCTTCACTGCTGAGGAAAATGGGTTATGGTTATTTTGGCAGAGATACAGATACATACACACATAAGTAAACACACATATCAGCACACATACACGTACGCACACCCATCAGTACACACAGAGATAAAGGGAAACATATACATACACACACACACACACACACACCCATCAGTACGCACACTGATACACACACACAGACAGACATCAGTGCATACACAGATACACAGATACATACACATACAGAGATACATACACACACACACACACACACATCAGTACACACATTGATACACACACACACACACACACACACAGACATCAGTGCATACACAGATACAGAGAAACACACATACACTCAGACATCAGTACACACACAGATACATAGACTAGGGATTGGCATTTTAGGCAATATCACTAATCGAATATTTAATCAAAAATATTTCGGTTAATCGATTAACCGAAATAAAAAGATCATATGAAAAAAAAATAATAATAATAATTTATAAAAAAAAAAAAATTGGGTTTTATTTATTTTTTTTACCGCTATAGCGCACTTGTAATGTAGCCTGAAGGGCTTCCGTGATCTGGCCTTCGCTACATAAACATATTCCTTTTCCAATTTCTGAACATTTCTTTAACACATTTGGACAGATTTTCTTTGATCTCTAAGCGGAGAGTCAGCGCTATAAAGCGCATGTGTTTGTATCGGTGATCCAGCGCACTAGCATAGAGCGCTCTCTTGCCTTCACTTGATGTGGAAAGCAGGGAAAATGTATCTAATGCATTGAAATTGTGTTTTTTCTTTCTACTTTTTACATATTTCAGTGGCATTGGTGTACACGTTATAAACAGTATGTAATCAAATTATGAAAATCGCTAATGAATAATATTTAAATTAACTTTAGGCAAAAAACATAAATAAAGAACTGCAGCTATATTCGAATACCCACATCATTTCGAATATTCGCATAATCGTGCCCATCCCTAACATATACACACACACACACACAGACATCAGTACATACACAGATACACAAATACATACACACACATACACGTACACACATACACACTCAGATACAGAGATACCCAGATACATACACACAGATAAATAAACACAGACACAGACATAGAGAACAAACACACACAAATAAATTGTCTGTGTTTTGTGTGTGTGTGTATGTATTGGTTCTTTGTTTGTTTGTGGTGCGTGTGTGTGTGCGCGTGTGTGTGTGGTCCAGACGTCTAGTCGCTGTTTGGTTCTGGACCTTGGAGAGGACCGTCTGGTTTTGAAGGCCCGCCCCTCTCTGTTCCACCTCGACATCTTCATCCCCTTCCTCATCGACCAGGATCGCAGCGCAGCGCAGTACAACACACACACACAGGTGGGACACACTCACACAGACACACACACACACACACACACACACGTCATCGACCAGGATCGCAGCGCAGCGCAGTACAACACACACACACAGTCACACACGCACACACACACACACACACACACACACAGGTGGGTACAACACACACACAGGTGGGACACAAACACACACACACTACTCATTGACCAGGATCGCAGCGCAGTACAACACACACTCACAGATGGGACACACTCACACAGGCACACACACACACACACACACACACACCTCATCGACCAGGATCGCAGCGCAGCGCAGTACAACACACACTCAAAGATCGGACACACACACACAGGCACACACATACACACACACACACACCTCATCGACCAGGACAGCAGCGCATTGCAGTACAACACACACTCACAGATGGGACACACATACACACACACACAAACACACACACACCCTCACATGTGGGACACACACACACTCATGTGGGACACACATGCAGTGGTGAGATGGAGAGCGACTACTAACGTAAAAACTCATGAGCTAACAGAACAGCAAAAACAAACACCCACTGCTGGATATAAACAAAACCACATAACCGATGGAACTAACAGCAAAACAAACACCCACTGATATACAGTACTGTGCATAAGTTTTAGGCAGGGGTGGCTGTTTTGTAGGCGAAGGGTGGTCGCACCAAATGTTGATTTGATACAGATTTACTTTTCCCTCACTTTGTATTTTAAGAATTGATAAAAAAATAAACAATTAACATTTATATTTGTATGTGTTTTTTTTCTTCTACCTTTAAAGACTTCACACCTGCCTATAACCTTTGCACAGTGCTGTATATAAACAAAACCACATAAATTATGAACTAACAGCAAAACAAACACCCACTGATATATATACACTGATATATATAAAGAAAACCGCATAACTTAAGGACTATGGACTATGAATCAGGATATAGATAAAAGCAAAATTAGGAACTGAGACCTGTGTTTGTTTGCCTTCTCTCCCTGTCTGTCTGCCTGTCTGTCTGCCTGTCTATCTGCCTGCCTGTCGATCTGTCTGCCTGTGTGCCTGTCTGTATATCTGCCTGTCTGCCTGCCTGCCTGCCTGCCTGTCTGCCTGTCTGTCTGTCCTCAGATCCTGACTGTGACCATGCTGTCTGTCTGTCTGTCCTCAGAGATCCTGACTGTGACCATGCTGTCTGTCTGTCTGTCCTCAGAGATCCTGACTGTGACCATGCCTGTCTGTCTGCCTGTCCTCAGATCCTGACTGACCATGCCTGTCTGCCTGTCTATCTGTCCTCAGATCCTGACTGTGACCATGCCTGCCTGCCTGCCTGCCTGCCTGCCTGCCTGCCTGTCTGTCTGTCTGTCTGTCTGTCTGTCTGTCTGTCTGTCTGTCTGTCTGTCTGTCCTCAGATCCTGACTGTGACCATGCCTGTCTGTCTGTCCTCAGATCCTGACTGTGACCATGCCTGTCTGTCTGTCTGCCTGCCTGCCTGTCTGTCTGTCTGTCCTCAGATCCTGACTGTGACCATGCCTGTCTGTCTGTCTGTCTGTCTGTCTGTCCTCAGATCCTGACTGTGACCATGTCTGTCTGTCTGTCTGTCTGTCCTCAGATCCTGACTGTGACCATGCCTGTCTGCCTGTCTGTCTGTCCTCAGATCCTGACTGTGACCATGCCTGTCTGTCTGTCTGTCTATCCTCAAATCATGACTGTGACCATGCCTGTCTGTCTGTCTGTCCTCAGATCCTGACTGTGACCATATCTGTCTGTCTGTCTGTCTGTCTGTCTGTCTGTCCTCAGATCCTGACTGTGACCATGCTGTCTGTCTGTCTGTCTGTCTGTCTGTCCTCAGATCCTGACTGTGACCATGCCTGCCTGCCTGCCTGTCTGTCTGTCTGTCTGTCTGTCTGTCCTCAGATCCTGACTGTGACAATGCTGTCTGTCTGTCTGTCTGCTGTCTGTCTCATTGACCATGCCTGTCTGTCTGTCTGTCTGTCCTCAGATCCTGACTGTGATGCCTGTCTGTCTGTCCTGACTGACTGTGACCATGTCTGTCTGTCCTGATCCTGACTGTGACCATGCTGTCTGTCTGTCCTCAGATCCTGACTGTGACCATGCCTGTCTGTCTGTCCTCAGACCCTGACTGTGACCATGCCTGTCTGTCTGTCTGTCCTCAGACCCTGACTGTGACCATGCCTGTCTGTCTGTCCTCAGATCCTGACTGTGACCATGCCTGTCTGTCTGTCCTCGGACCCTGACCATGTGACCATGCCTGTCTGTCTGTCCTCAGATCCTGACTGTGACCATGCCTGTGGTGTCATTGGACCCTGACTGACCATGTGACCATGCCTGTGGTGTCATTGGAGGACTACAGTCAGAGTATTGATCCCTTTGTGACATGTACAGAAAATTAATTTCATAAAAAATGATTTTTTTTTCCCGTTGTGTTCAGAGAATTAAGTTCTTGAAAATAAAGATATAATTTTTTTTAAAGTGCTTCGTTTCCGGACCTTTTTGTATAAAATATCTTATTTATTATCTCATCTGTTATGCATGCAAGTTATTATAATATGAGAATAACACAATTATGATACATTTTATTATGGTTGTTTTCTTGAATGTATAATGAACTGGGTTTTCAAATGTATGTTTCATATAGAGTTAGTTTTGTGAGTTGTCTATCTATCTGTCTGCCTGTCTGCCTGTCTATCTATCCATTTCTTTCTGTCTGCCTGTCTATCCATCTCTCTCTCTCTCTCTCTGTCTGTCAGCCAGTGTTCTGTGAATCTCTCTTCATGGAAAAAGGAGAATATGAAATTCTCTCCACTCCCCACTACTATTTCTGTCTCCTCCTCTCTCCTCCTCCTCTCTCCTCCTGTTCTCTCTCTCTCTCTCTCTCTCCCTCTCTCTCTCTCTCTCTCTCTCTCTCTCTCTCTCTCTCTCTCTCTCTCAGGGGTCAAGGTCAATGGTAATGGGTCTGTGAATCCAGAAGCAATGTTAAGAGGGCTGGTCTCTGAGCATTCGAATAGAACAGGCTTACTGTAGGCTGGTTAATGATCCGGGAGGGTTCCAGGCAGTATGGTGTCCTGGTGGGGGAGCGAGCCCTGTGGATGACGAGGAGATGTGTCTGTAATCGCCATCTGGGTTTTTTTAGTGGGTTTTCCCATCTTTTGTTTGTTTTTGATTTTGGGTCAGATGTCTTTGTAAGATTATGTTTTGTGGGCTGGTTTACGGGGGGGGGGGGGGGGGGGGGGTTCTATCTCATTATCTCACTCTTTCTCTTTCTCTCTGACTTTAGGTCTTTCTCTCTTTACTTTATTTTCTCTCTCAGTCTCACCCCTCTTCCCCTCTCCGACCCCCCCTTCACACTCCCCCTCATCGTCCCTCTCTCCCTGAGCCCCCCACGCACACACACACGCACACACACACACCCATCTCTTGTCTCTCCCCCCCCTCTTCCCACTCGTCATCCCTCTCTCCCCCAGCCCTCTCTCCTCCAGCCCTCTCTCCCCCAGCCCTCTCTCCCCCTCGTCAGCCCTCTCTCCCCCTCGTCAGCCCTCTCTCCCCCAGCCCTCTCTCCCCCTCGTCATCCCTCTCTCCCCCTCGTCATCCCTCTCTCCCCCAGCCCTGTCTCCACTGAGGTCATCCCTCTGTTTTCTCTCTCTGTTAATCCTAGGAGAAGATCGCATTTCTGGCCCCAAGTTCTCCCCTAATCCGCCTTTGTGCCCCCCGCCAAAACACACACACACACACACACACACACACACACACACACACACACTCTGTCGGCCCGAGACAATACACATTGTGACACCTGCCCCCTGTCCCTGTATAAAGCTGCCATTGTCTCCCTAAACAACACTCACTCTTTGTGTGTGTCCAGTTTCTGTGTTTCTCCTGGCTGCCTCTCTGTCTGTGCCTCCTCGTCTCCCTGCGTCCCGGTGACCCCGCTCTCGTACAGGTAGGCTAACACTAGGCCTTCACACAGGTAGGCTAACCCTAGCCCTTGTACAGGTAGGCTAACCCTAACCCTTGTACAGGTAGGCTAACCCTAGCCCTTGTACAGGTAGGCTAACCCTAGCCCTTGTACAGGTAGGCTAACACTAGCCCTTGTACAGGTAGGCTAACGTACAGGTAGGCTAACCCCAGGCCTCGTACAGGTAGGCTAACCCTAGCCCTTGTACAGGTAGGCTAACCCTAGCCCTCGTACAGGTAGGCTAACACTAGCCTTCGCACAGGTAGGCTAACCCTAGCCCTCGTACAAGTAGGCTAACCCTACTACAAGTAGACTTGGGTTAAACATGGGTTAATACTCCTATCAGTGCCCTGACCAATCACTGCCAATAGAACTGGAGTCAGTCTGTCTGTGTCTGCGTGTGCAAAAGTCTGTTGTTAGGTGAGCAAGTTTGGCACAAATTAGCTGCCATGGTATCACCCAGACTGATTGTTGTGAGTGATAGCTGTCTGTCTCCATCCATTCGTTGTGTACCTAATTGGCAACCAATTTTGTTAACGCTAAAAACTAAATCCAATGAATTATTATCATTAACTGGATAAAACACATTTTTTATATTATTTTGATGATTAGGTCCGTGTCTGCTATATCATTTACTTTAAAACAAAACTCCAAAACCCGTCTTTTCAGATTTATTGTCTGTCAAACTGACAGCACCAACCGAAATTCCTTGAGCGTCAGTGTGGAATGTTACAGCGGTTACCGATGAAAGCTGTAATTTATTCACTATGTGCTTTATGTTCACAAAAGACATAATGCTCATGTTAAATAGTCTTGGGAAAATTGCAGTTATTCCCACAGGGGCTAAAACGATATAGCAGTTAAAAATGTTCTTAAAGAAATTAGTCAGTTGACTAGATATGATCATCGTTGGAAGATATGTGTACTCTCTGCCAGACATTGAAGAGACGGTTATTTTTTAGACTATTGTTTGAAAAATAAAGTAGATATTTAATTTATAATTCACTGGGGATTTCTAAACACACTCAGAAAGTCCCCAAGAGCCATGAAAAATATACAGTTTTACTTTCAAAGTTGAATCATTAACTGCTATGAATAAATTACATTTTTGGAATGGATTTGTTGCTTTGGAAACTAGTGGAAGAGTGATGATTGTGCATGTTTTTAACCACCTGGCTGTCAAAGGATCATACAGCCACACTTCACTGACGTTTTTGTTCTGACATGTATGCCAAGTGTTTATAAGGGAAGGAAGGGATAGGTAGCGTGTGTGTGTGTGTGTGTGTGTGTGAGAGAGAGAGAGAGAGAGAGAGAGAGAGAGAGAGAGAGAGAGAGAGAGAGAGAGAGAGAGAGAGAGAGAGAGAGAGAGAGAGAGAGAGAGAGAGAGAGAGAGAATGTCCTGGCAAAGGCTACTGGACTGAAACATCAAACAGAAAAGTTTTAGGGTGTGTCTGTGTGTGTGTGAATATGCCTCGCATCATAATCGTTCCATGACCTGTTGGCATGCCCATTCCTGTGGTTGGTGAAAGCAAGCAGACAGACACACACACACAAACACACATTAGCTAGCTAGCAAGCTGAGATAAGACAGGCTAAATTTAGCTGACATATAGAAGGGGACAGGTGTGTGTGCGTGCGTGCGTGCGTGCGTGCGAGCGCGATAGAGAGATATCGAGCTAGTGTGTGTCTGTTCTGTATGTGTGGCATCTGTTGCTTTGAATTCTGTTGTCTTTACTCTAACTCTGATGCTTCTCTCTCTCCAGAGATCAACACAAGCTTTCTAACTTCCTAACATCTCTTCCTGTTTTTCCTCTCTCATCTTCCCTCCAAGAATGGTTCAGACAACACAGAAATTTAAGAAACAGAGAACTGAGAAACCAGATCTCTCACACATCTCCTTCGACAATAGAACACACACACACACACACACACACACACACACACACACACACACACACACACACACACACACACACACACACACACACACAGGCTCCATTTCGTCCTTGACTAAAATGAACCCTTTGACATTCCCCAGCTAATGCCACTGATGATGTCATAGTGTACCCTGACACCTCTCCCTAAATCCTTCTTTTTGTCATCCCTCTCTTCCCATTCTCTGTGCCCCCTCTCTCTTTCCAACCGTATGTCTCCGCTTTCTTATCTCCATTTTCACGGACTTTTCTTTATTTTGTCCCACCGTCGGTCCCCCCCCTCCATTTTCAATAATAGAAGAAGAGGATAGAGAATTCCATGTCTGTGTATGAATGAACATCACCTGTTTGCAGAACCAACACTCTGGGTTATCTGCCTACTGATGGTTTCCATGTCTGAGAGAGAGGAAGCAGAAAAGATAAGAAATAAAAGCGAAGCGGGTAGATAGAGCAGACAGCCACTCAAGCAGAGTGACACCATGGTGTAAGATAGGCGGGCAGGCAGGGAGGCAGACAAACGGGCGGGCGGGCGGGCGGGCGGGCGGGCGGGCGGGCGGGCGGGCGGGCGGGCAGGCAGGCAGGCAGGCAGGCAGGCAGACAGAATCAGTCGAGTGATTGATTCGTGTGTCGTTAAAAGGCTTGGTGCACGGTGTCTGGCAGTTGGTTTTGGCGTGAATGTGGAAACAAAGAGAGGAGCAGCAGGTGACAACAGACAGGCAGGCAGACAGGCAGGCAGACAGACAGACAGACAGACAGACAGGCAGACAGACAGACAGGGCAGCTATAAATTCCTCCAGGTGCTGACAAGCAGACAGACAGGCAGGCAGACAGACAGGCAGACAGACAGACAGACAGACAGACAGGCAGGCAGACAGACAGACAGACAGACAGACAGGCTGATCGTACAGTGTTATATAAGGCTGGTCCTATCAGACAGACAGACAGACAGGCAGACAGACAGACAGACAGGCAGGCGGGCAGGCAGGCAGGCAGACAGGCAGGCAGGCAGGCAGGCAGGCAGACAGACAGACAGACAGACAGGCAGGCAGACAGACAGGCAGACAGACAGACAGGGCAGGCAGACAGGCAGGCAGACAGACAGGCAGGCAGGCAGACAGACAGGCAGGCAGACAGACAGGGCAGCTATAAATTCCTCCAGGTGCTGACAAGCAGACAGACAGGCAGGCAGACAGACAGGGCAGCTATAAATTCCTCCAGGTGCTGACAAGCAGACAGACAGGCAGGCAGACAGACAGGGCAGCTATAAATTCCTCCAGGTGCTGACAGTAGCACTATCATTTCACACAGACGACAGGAAGATAAAGAGGACGTGCTTTGTAGTTAAAACAGGGGATGACAGACGTGGAAAGGGAGGGAGGGATACGATTATCTTTTTATGAATATTGGTACATGACTGTTTGGCATTTGTCAGTTGGATGTTTTGAAATTTCAGGACATTCTGGAACTGCCAAAGAGTTCCGTCCAAGTTTCCGTTACATGAATCCCCATGACGGAACACTTATTTCACAATTTACGAGGAAACGTTTTTTTACTTTTAAAAATAGTGACTGATCCCCCATACCCGTTGAAATAATGTGTTTTTGAGAGCTTGTGAATTGGATGGCATTTAA
The DNA here is from genome assembly GCA_026901105.3 of Galaxias olidus. NCBI lineage: Eukaryota > Metazoa > Chordata > Actinopteri > Galaxiiformes > Galaxiidae > Galaxias > Galaxias olidus. The sequence goes on from JAPMUY010008138.1 coordinate 16,997, forward strand.
GCTTTCAATAAGTGGCTTTTAGGCATGTTTCAGAGGAGAACCTGGGATTTCACCCAAGAGAGCCTGGAACTCCCATTGTCCTGTCAGTCTTTCTGAGTAAACGTCATTTTGATGGATAAGTGGCTTCTTAGGCATGCAAAAACAGGGGAAGAGAATAAATACAGAGGAGAATGTCGCTCTGTGTTCGATGAGGGGACCAGGCAGCTTGTCTCTTTTCATGGACTCACAGACCTGGATTTTTCCCAAGAAAGCCGCTGTACCAGGTGTGTGAACTCCCATTGTCCTCTCTCAGTCTTTCTGAGTAAAGTGGCGTCTCCTCCGCCATCCCAACATTTTGATGGTCCATGTTGTCCTGGCCTTGACACTGTTTTTCACTTATTTCAAGACTATATTTTTCTGGTGCCATTGTTGGATTTTTTGCGCACATTGTTGGGGAGGTTGGGTTTTTTGTTAACCAATCGGGTGTTTGTTTTTTCTGTTGACTATACATCTCTTTCTCTCTCTGTCTCTCTTTCTCTCTCTGTCTCTCTCTGTCTCTCTCTTTCTCTCTCTCTGTCTCTCTCCTCTCTCTCTCTCTCTGTCTCTCTCTGTCTCTCTCTCTCTCTCTATATATATATATATATATATATATATATATATATATATATATATATATATATATATATATATGTATATATACGTCGCTCTGTGTTTCTCTCTATACACATGTGTATGTCTCTCCCTCTCGACATACAGTACCAGTCAAACGTTTGGACACGTTCCCAAACACTTCAATGGGAAAGTGTGTCCAAACTTTCGACTGGTACTGTATATGTATCAGTCTCGCTCTCTTTCTCTCCCTCCCTCTCTCTCTCTCTCTCTCGCTCTCTCCCTCCCTCCCTCCCTCCCTCTTAGTCTTATACTAGAAGCCCACACCCTAAACATGACCCTAGCGACCTATCGTGCAAGCACCGGGGTCTCTTCCCCTTCCCTTCTTCCTCTTGCTCCTTCGACCCCGACGAAAGAGACATCTACCAACAACACATCTATGTTATTTATTGTGCAGTGTCTGGACATCGTTCCCATGCCATTTAAAGCAACTCTCGACACACTGCAAGTACGAGACACAAACACCTATTAATCGTTAATGCCATAACAAGGCAATAAATCAATCCCTTACACATCAGGCATGCCTGCCAGGTGCCAGTAATGTGTGAGAGTGTATGCGTTTATTTAGACTCTATTATCTCTATATACAGAGCACTGTAGTTCTGTGTAGAGCAAAGATTCAACAAAACGATTAAGACACAAACCCTAACCCAAACACATTCCTCTGAGTGTTCCAAAGACACTCCACTGAGCGTTCCAAAGACACTCCCCTGAGCGTTCCAAAGACACTCCCCTGAGCGTTCCAAAGACACTCCACTGAGTGTTCCAAAGACATCCCACTGAGCATTCCAAAGACATCTCACTGAGTGTCCAAAGACATCCCCTGAGCATTCCAAAGACATCCTCCTGAGCGTTCCAAAGACAGTCCACTGAGCGTTCCAAAGACTCTCCCCTGGGTGTTCCAAAGACATCCCCCTGAGTGTTCCAAAGACATCCCCTGAGGGTTCCAAAGGCATCCCCCTGAGCGTTCCAAAGACATCCCCCTGGGGGTTCCAAAGACATCCCCCTGAGCGTTCCAAAGACATCCCCCTTGGGGTTCCAAAGACATCCCCCTGAGCGTTCCAAAGACATCCCCTGAGGGTTCCATTTTTTTTTTTTTATCAACCTTATTCGTTAAAATCTCTTTTTTTTGTGGTAAATTATGCTGACATGTACCCCCTTCATTAAAACATTTGAGAGTGACTTATGCTGTAGGGGGACTAGCAGTAATGATGCTCGCCATCTTGTTTCTGCTACAGGCATGTCAGACATAGAAGAGGAGGCTTACGAGTGAGTACCAGCATCACATCCACATAGTCCACAGGTTGCCCGTGTACCATGGCCTTTATACAATAAAACACAATTCATCCATACAGTATTTGTATATAATTTGAAATGTTTTGTTTTTGTCTCCAAAGGGATCAGGCTGAGGGTAAGTATAGGATGATGTTCACACACAGACACACACACACACACACACACTCATAAAGCACACATTTCACGTGCCCAAACATACCTCACTGACATCTGAACAACGACATAAGCCTTTGAACCCCCTGCTCTCTTTTCTTACCATCTCGTCATCCCCCCCCCCCCCCTCTTCCTCCACCTTCCTTCTGAATCCCATGAATCATTCTGATTCATATCTCTGTCAACGCGCTCTCTTTCTCTCTTTCGTCTCATCCCTCCTCTTTATCCTCCCTTTTCTCTGCCGTTTCCTTTTCTTTTCTTCTTCTAGGGGAGGAGCCTCCCCCAGCGGAGGAGGAGCCAGAGGAGGAGGAGGAGGAGGGGGCAGAGGAAGAATGCGAGGTGGAACATCAAGAAGAGGAAGTTGAAGGTAAGTAGCCACGCCCACATGTCACACCTGTTCTAAAGCAGCCACGCCCACATGTCACACCTGGCCTAAAGCAGCCACGCCCACATGTCACACCTGGGCGTACATATAATATATAATGGTACATGATGAACCTCAATGTGTGCAGCTACTGTATCTTACTTTGATTTAGTCATGGCTGTCTATAATCTAACAGCTTCATTCACTGCTTATTGCTTCCGCTCATATCCGTAATGATTGACGGCATTTTAAAAACTTCATTTCCCACAAGGAGCAGTGGCCTTCACATGGGTATAGATTAATGGTGTGAGGCACTGCATGATGGGAAATGTAGGGTTTTTCTCAAGCTTGTCATCTTTCCACTCCCTCCATCTTTCTCCCTTCCTCCCTTTCTTTTTCAATATCTCCCATAATGTCTTGTTCCTTTCTTTCTTTCTTTCCTTCTTTCTTTCGTTCTTTCTTTCGTTCTTTCTTTCTTTCTTTCTTTCTCTCTTTCTTTCTTTCATTCTTTCATTCTTTCTCTTTCTGTCTGTCTGTCTTGTCCCTTTCTTTCTTTCGTTCTTTCTTTCTTTCTGTCTTTCTTCCAATCTTTCTTTCTTTCTTTCATTCTTTCTTTCTTTTGTTCTTTCTTTCTTTCTTTCTTTCTTCCATTCGTTTCTTTCTTTCTTTCTTTCTCTTTTTCTTTTTTCTTTCTTTCGTTCGTTCTTTCTTTCTTTCTTTCTTTTTTTCTTTCTCCCGTTCTTTCTTTCGTTCTTTCTTTCTTTCTTTCTTTCATTTTTTTCTTTCTTTCGTTCATTCTTTCTTTCTTTTGTTCTTTCTTTCTTTTTTTTTCTTTCTCTTTCTCTCTTTCTTTATTTTTATTTCTTTCTTTCTTTCTTTCTCTTTTTCTTTTTTCTTTCTTTCGTTCGTTCTTTCTTTCGTTCTTTCTTTTTTTCTTTCTTCCGTTCTTTCTTTCATTCTTTCTTTCTGGTCTTTTTCATCCCTCCCTTCACACCTCACCACCCACTTTCCTTCCTCGCTTCTTCTCTTCTACCTCTCCATCTCTAAACCCCACCAGAGGAAGAAGTCCAGGAGGAAGAGGAAGATGAGATGCTGTCACAGCGTGTATCTTCATCCCCCTTAAACCTCACTGCTCTCTTAGTAGTATCCTAACACTGAATCATGCTCAGCCGGGGTCATAGGTCATCCTAGTGAGTCAGTGTACCAGTCGTATCTCCTCCATACAGTGCACTTTGAATATGGCCTCATGGGAGATGTAGTTGAAAGGGATGCATGGGGACTTCAACACAGACGAGTGCTCTGCTCTGTCTTCACGTTCTTCTAACGTTTAATCTACTTTCTTTTATTTTCATCTCACCTTTTTCTCCTCCGACACTCTTCCTTTTCTTTTCTTTTCTATTCTTTTCTTTTCTTTTTCTATCACTCTGCCCCCCCCCCCCTCCCCACTGTCTCTCCATCGGCCTGGTCAACAGAAGAGGAACGCCCTAAACCCAAGTTAGTGGACTCCGTTCCTGTCAGCTGCTTTCTTTTATCGCCATCCCTCCATCTGTCTGTTTTCTCATGCTCCTCTCTCCTTCCTCCAGGCCGATGGCTCCTCCTCAGCTGGCCCCCCCTAAGATCCCAGAGGGTGACAGGGTGGACTTTGACGTAGGATGGCTCATTTAGCGCGAATCACTGGGAAATTATGTTACCTTACATTTTTATTGATTTATTATTATTATTAAATAATAATAATAATAATAATAATAATAATAATAATAATAATAATAATAATAAACCTTTATTTAACCAGGTTGTCACATCCAGATTTAAAATGTATAATATTTTCAGGAGGGATCTAAAATGTACTTCTACCTTTCCCTTCCTTCTTTCCATCCCCTGATTTCTCTCCCCCCGTCTTTCCATCTTTCCACCCTGTCTTCTTCCCTCTCTCCCTTTTCTCTACTTCCCCCCCTGACAGGACATCCACAGGAAGAGGATGGACAAGGATCTCCTGGAGCTGCAGACTCTGATCGACGTCCATTTTGAGCAGAGGAAGAAAGAGGAGGAGGAGCTTATTGGCCTGAAGGATCGAATCGTAGGTCCACTTCCTGGTTACACATACACTTCCTGGTTACACCAACACTTCCTGGTTACGGCCCAGGGACACTTCACTGTGTGAATGGTCATCTGTAAATAATTAAAGCTGTTTAAGCAGTGTCTGTTAAAAAGAGACCTTTAAATATCTCTTGGGTTTGTAGAAACATATTGAGATGGGGTTTAGATCTCCTCTCCGTCCCTCCTAACAGTCCCCTCTCTCTCCATCCCTCCATCCCTCCATCCTACACTCCAGGAGCACCGGCGTTCTGAGAGAGCTGAGATCCAGAGGGTTCGAGCTGAGAAGGAGAAGGACCGACAGAACAGGATCGCCGTAAGACAGACTGACACACAGACACACACACACACACACGCTCACACTAACACACAACAATCACAGAGACAGAACAGGATCACTGTAAGACATTCTGACACACAGACATACACACACACGCTCACACTAACACACAACAATCACAGAGACAGAACAGAATCACTGTAAGACAGACTGACACACACACACGCTCACACTAACACACAACAATCACAGAGACAGAACAGGATCACTGTAAGACATTCTGACACACAGACATACACACACGCTCACACTAACACACAACAATCACAGAGACAGAACAGGATCACTGTAAGACAGACTGACACACAGACACACACACACGCTCACACTAACACACAACAATCACACAGACACACACACACACGCTCACACTAACACACAACAATCACACAGACAGAGCAGGATCACTGTAAGAGAGACTGACACACAGACACACACACACACGCTCACACTAACACACAACAATCACACAGACAGACACAAAAACACTACAACACACCCGCAAATTACAACAGCCTACAAACACACACACACACACACACACACACACCTCTCTCTCCCCCCCCCCCGTCCTCTGCTCCTTCCCTCTTTCCCTCCTTCTACCCTCCC
>JAPMUY010008138.1:35000-65093 GCA_026901105.3 Galaxias olidus
ACGTTGTAATCTTGGTCACTACCCCGCTAAAGGTTTTCAGTATGTCTATGACCATTTCGCTAAAACCTTATTTATCTTAATCTGGCTGCTTTGTAACTAATATGTATTCATACAAATCCAGCCAGAGGTATTTTTGTAGGGATGCGCAAACATTTGTATTCACATCTTACACATGCAAAATATGTTTTACTGTATAATACTGCTGGTGGTCTCAGTGGGTTACCCCATTTATGAATAAAGCTCTAGTCTGAATCTCTGTAGAACAAGCATTTAGGCTGTGTGTTGGTGAACGTCAAAGATACCATTTTTGGAACGAGATGACTTGCAATGCGGACAGGATCCAAAAAAGATATTTGAGGAGTAACATGGACCTGTTCTATTTTACGAAAAGGATCATCCCACTTAATTTTTTAACTGCCCTCAGTCAATGTACTGAATCAAACCATAACATTTCTTAAATTAAATTTTTTGGGCTGAAGGATAAACATGTATTGGATCAGCAAAACTGTATTAGAGTATTCTCCAACATGTTTTTTAATAGAATTTTATAACAATGAAACCAAAAAGTTTGTCACAAGGTTTTGAAGTAAAGGATTACTTAGATTAGAGATGAGACGCGTTGTTGGTGTGATTTCAGAGCAGCAGGTGGATGGACCTATAGCGATACAGAGAGGAACACAGGAGTGGAGACAGCTCGAGCGCAGAGCTTTTTTCACTGTGGAAAGTGACGCCACAGTTTTGACCAACCCACTTATCGGAGGTCATTCATTGGTCAGAACCTAACCTTCGGTGGCCCACCTTCCCTCACAGTAACCATGACAACAGCCCTGTTGACAAAGTGACTGCAGACTGCAACTGTTTTATAAAACTGAAACTGACATAGGGCCTAAAATCAAAAGAAGGATTCTTCAAGACGTATAAATTATTGTCTGATCTTCGTCTTTCATTTGTACCTTATCTCTTAGTTATTTCTCTCTCTATCTTATTTCTTTCTCCATCTCTCTCTCCATCTCTCTTTCTCTCTCTTTCTCGCCTTAACATCAAACTGTCCACACAGCCCTGATAACCTCTTTATCTTTACAAATCACAATGACAACCACGGAGTCCTCACAACTCCGCGGTTGTCAACAAACGAGCCTGCGTTGCGGTTCACTCACCATTTCGGCTTTCGGTAAACCCACTGTTTCTATTTTAACACTCTGTTAGCTGACAGATTGCAGATGAACAGCCGGCAGCGGGATTTTGTTCTACGGCTCAAGGCTTGAGACCCTAATAAGTTTCTGTGGCCTCTGTTTTATAACAAAATAATATGAGTTCAATGGGTGCAATTATTTCATGTATTTTGTGAAGTGTGTGGTGTGAATTCTTTGTGTGAGTCACAGTCACCGTTTAATGAGTAAAAAAAGGGCCGATGGTTGCAACATAACGTTTAACGCACGGAAGCGACACGCTTTCCAACATCAGAAAGCTTTCGTTGTGTGAAAACCCATCGGGTCCCCGGAATAAAACAAATGATTTGTAATTTTAATACACAGTGGATATGACACGATGTCCTCATCAGTGTTCAAGTCAGGCTGCATCTGTCAGTCGTCTGTGCACAGAAATGTTGAAAAGGCCTAGGCGAGGGAGAACATTATTTCATAAACGGAATGAGCTAAACTTAATCTAATTACCGAGCGTCGATATAAAACCTAACCAATTACAGTTCTTACTTTGCCAACCAATCAGCCCTTTGCCTAGACTTGGACCTTTGTGCGTAAAGTTTGGCTGTAGGCTCTTTGTCATAATTATTCATTGCCATTTAAGCAAAAGTTGTGAGATTTAAAAGCAATAAATAAATAAATCAGCCATGATCTTGTATACTGTGACCTTCCACCGTATGTCATAAGCCTTAAGCCTTCGGATTTAGCTAGCTGGTTTAAAAAAAATAAAAAAATAACATTTCAAATGAGAAAAGTAAACTTTGCAACCATTGATTTTAAGAGACAAAAGACACACAGCGACACAACCACTCACCCTTTTTAGATTTTATCCTCCTTTACTTGAATTTCTTTCTCTTAATTGGGAAACGAATTCTGGGCACCTCCGCTGCTCTTAGATATCCCGATGAGCACCGCCCCCTTTCCATCCCTCCCTCCCTCTCCCTCTCTTCACTAATCTCTGTTATTATAGTTGTGTGGCAACCACTTAACCACCATCTCATCCCATATGCCTCTCTCTCTCTCAAAAGTACTACTCGACTTCACCGAAACCGGAGGTGTATCTCCGCCATTCATTTTATTAATTTGTTTGCTTGTTGGGCATTGTTTCTCGTTGCCTATATATGTAATTTAAAGATATTACGATATCTATTTTAAGATATTCATTTATTTGTAAATTTGAATAAAGGTGAAGTCGTCCAACTTTAAATCTGCGCTCTGTGATTTCTGAATGGCTCAAAGATGGCGGCGAATTTCAGCACATTGGACAGCGCCTTGGCATGTTGCTGCACCTCTGCGCGAGTTGTGCTGCGCGAGACGCTACAGTTGGCCCACCACCAAAGATTGACTTTTGCATATAGTAGGCTTACCTCTGAGTGATGCAAGGCCTGTACTGCAACTTCTGCAAGAAATACGGAAAACGTTTTAATCTTAACATCCTAATTTACTGATGAAATCTCTTTATTGCTCATGTTAAGTTCTGCTGATTCCTATATCGAACTCTGCACTCTACACGTGCCTGCAAGGTGAATTGGTTTGTGGGGTTTGGCGCCGCGTCGTGGTTAAACTTAACAAGTGATTTATGACTGGCGATTTCTGTTGGAGGTACCCGGTCCTTGTATGGTTTTTAACCTCAGTTCATCATATTAACTAAAATAATTTCAATATAGAGTAATGCTTTGTTTCAAGATATCCCCTCATTGTTGGGATTAGTTAATGACCAAATAATTAATCAAATAATTTCGCTTTAGCCCATCAGAATAACAAAAAAGTTGCTGCTTAAAATGTTTATTGTTCAGATTACAAAGCAGATGAAATTTCACCAGGACCATCTATACTGACATTGCATTCTGGAATGATGGAAGAGAACATTTGTTTAGAATTCAACCACACACAAGACATTTCACTTTTAAAGCCATTGGTAAGAGACACATGATGAGGCTAAAGTCAGGTTGTGGTCCTGGTAGGCCGGAGATGAAGCCTGGGTCTAGAGTTTAGCTCTTCTGCCCCAGGGTGTGCTTGTCAAACAGGTACTCTGCCATCTTGTTGTTTTGGGCATCCATCTTGGTCAGGTTGGTGATGAAATCTCCCAGCTTCTTCATGGCTTCCACCTGCTCATTCAGGTAGTGAGTCTCCAGGAAGTCGCACATCTGAGAGGGACGCAGAGAGAGAAGACTGTTTGTAGCAAAACAAAGTCACGCATTAGATCCCACAAATGTTTTCAGAGTATTCCGATTTCCTCTAGCCAGTCTCCATTTAGCATTGAGTGTGTGTTCCACAACTATCTATGCTACTTACATGGGGGTCTGCCTTTTCATTGGCCACCTTGTGGAGGTCCAGGAGGGCTTGGTTGACGTTCTTCTCCAGTTGCAGGGCACACTGCATAGCCTCCAGACCACTGCCCCACTCATCACGCTCAGGCTTCTACAAATTAAAATAAAAAGAACAATTGGTTCACAAATTATAGGATATTTAGTGTTGAGGTAGACTTTATGTCTCAATGTGTGAATGATATGAAAACTGGTCCTTAAAATTTAATTATTAACACAAATGACAATTAATGCAACAGTGGCCTGTGCTTTTTTCTCCTCACCTTGATGTCCTGAAGGAAGATGCGGCCTCCTCTTTGATTCTGGAATTTCATTAGTTTATCAGCGTGCTCGCGCTCCTCGTCGCTGTTCTCCTTGAAGAAGTGAGCGAACCCTGGCAGGGCAACGTCATCACGGGAGAAATAGAACGCCTAGCGGATAAAATGGACGGTGAGGGAATAGAATGAATTACAAGTAGAAAGCTGGTAACGAAAACACGAGTCATTGTCTAGACCTGCGACAGCCAGTCCCCTCTAGGTCTAAGCATTAAGAGTTATTATCTAGTGCAGACACAGCATGTGTATGGTCGGCGGGTCCACCCTTTCTGAATAACTGCCATTTAACTGATAAACAACAGGGCACGTATGTGTATGCGCGCGCCTTGAAACATAATGAGAAGCACACAATTGCCTTTCTCTTCTTTAATAATCCAAAGTTAAATTTGCATGTACAGATGAAAAAAAACAACAAAGAATATCGATGCATATTTTTTGGTAAACCCAGTCCGATTTTAACCTACTTTGTGTGGAATGGAATTCAAAGGAATCTTATAAAATAAATGCAATTTAAACCTTACATTTTTTTTAACTCACCATTGAAGTATAGGTGTACGAGGCGAACATCTCCATGTTAACCATTCGGTTAATTGCAGCTTCGCAGTCGCGATGGTAGTTCTGACGGATCTGAGACTCCATTTTGGCAGGCGTTTTGTTGTTTTGTTATCGAAATAAAACGGTAAAAAAAATAAAGTTTTCTAAGTTCTTTACAAATAATGTGGACTCAAAGCTTGAATTGCTCGAATGAGGAATGGAAAATTGTGTTGGACGAAGATAGAAGTTCCGTTCAAACACTGTTGAAGCAAGAACTCCTTTTTTTAAATCTTCCGTTGTTGTCTGTAAGGAAGTGGGGGTTCGCTCTATGTATTTATCTGACTCGAATGCAACGCGTCAGTGAAGACACCGTGCAACTAGCCTATCAAATAAAGAAAAGCACAGGAAATAGGCGGGTTAGAAATAAGAAATAGACGAATGGATGCCCTGGATGAGTTAGCAAATGATCTGAAGAAATGTTTCTTCATATTTTATTCTTTATGACAACAACCATGTCTTATTTTGGTTGTGGCAGATATTTATCTTATGGTTAAACATAACAATGTAAACAGAACTCGTATTGAATTTAGGCATATGCAGCATTTCCAATTGCTTCGTCATCGCTTGATTGGACTTTTACCCGTTGAGATTATTTTATTACTTTATAGGCTTGTATTACAGCGGGCTACGAGATACCATGGGTTCGAGAAGATAATACATCTGCATTGAGCTATTTAAAGATTTCATTCATCCATCAGGATGTTATGTAGCACTGCAGTGAAGTCTGAATGCAAGTTCTGGGGTTAAATCAGACTTGTCTATAGGCTTAAGACTATGTTGTGTTCGGAATCGCCTACTATGCATCCTTAACAATAAATATGCATATAGGCTTACTTATGATAGCATGTGATTTCGAGTGCTAAAAGTCACAAGCTGATCATAGGCCTATATATTTTTTCTATATCACATGACTGCCTCGATCTGCTGATGAGGCACTTTCAACAAGGGTGGAGCACAACGTTGCTCAACGCCACCACACTATTTCAGAACTCAGGGCAACTAGCTATTATGATGAAACAATGAGTAAAAAAATAAATAACTTTGCAAAAACACTGACTGACTTGGTTGCTGATGTGGAGTGTTGATGTGTGATCAATCTAGCCTTTTAAAACAATAATATATTAATGATTGCTGCTCATCAGTCTTTCATAGGGCCTGATAAATGCCAGTTCCACTACTACTGTGCATGCATAGCCCTGCAAACATCTGCCATCAAGGTTAACCGCTTACAAATCTTATTCAGTCCTACCATCAAACATGGACAAAGAATCACAACATTTTACTCCTAGTTCCTGCTAAACATCACAAGACTAACTGTACCAGACATTTATCCAAACCTTGCTTAGTCATGCTTACTCATTGAGTCTGTGTCAAGGCCGTGAGCCGCTAATTCCCTCTGGTTTAGTGAAGTGAAAACAGGAAATGCAAGTTTCATGGTGTATGTCTGTATGGGACCTTCTGAGGACAGACTCGCACATCACTATTTAACTGCATACACATTCGATTCTTGTTTACTTCAAATTTATATAATTAAGATGCTTATTTTACACAAATTGCAATACATTAAGGGCCAGTTAAATCTTACTTGACTAAATTGAGATTCTCAGTTGAAAAGGTTTTGTTTAGTCTAGGACTTGGCTTTATCATTGTCCAGGGAACCAGCCCTAAGAGTTTATGAATCTTTATATAGTAATGAACTTAATTCAGCTCTCTACTCAGTGGAGGCAAGTTACAATGAAATGCACACATGTAGCATTTGCAAAAGTAATACATATCATTGTTTCCCTGTTGCCTTTTTCATCCTTTCAAATGTGTGGTGTTCCAAAGATTACCCACTTTGCCACTTTTAGGAGCGGTTCATATCTTCAGTTAACGTTGCATTGCAACTACACTAAATGAATACTAGTTTACAACCATTAACATTTTTGTGCAGCTTACTAACATTAAAGGTGGAACATATCAAGAGCAGATTGAAGTTATAAAAGTCAATAACTTTAGCCTGTTGTTAACCGTTAACATTTTCTCAATTTAGTGGCTTATGTATTAATTTTTCCCACAATGAATGTAACGTAACACTGTTGTTTTCTCAAGTTCAAGCACTTGACACAAGCTATGCAAGTTTGCCTTCTTGAATAATTTAAAAGTGACTCAGCAATTCTTCTACAGCCTTCTTCTCAATTTTATGCTGTGTCACTATTCAGTAGTAGCAATTTCCATAGCGGCAGAGCCATATATTTGAAAGAACCTAGCAAATGTTTCTAATTTTATACATTGAACAGGACCCATAAACCCATATTCCAGATTTAATGTAGAAGTTATCTGTGAATCACTAAGACTTCAGTATTGCCAAACACAGTGCCATGACAATGTTTTTTGTTTCTTTGTAATCTCTCGCTGTTAAGGTAGCAGTTATTGAAATATATTGAACTTACTTTTAGAAATAAAGCCTAGTTATTGACAACATAATTTGAACTCGGGTATGCACGTAAATTCTATAATAATTTCCCCCCCCAGTGCATTCCTGTGGAGTTGTGTCTATTCCGGCATTCCCATTTCCAAGACAGCCTTTCCCTAGTTTACCCATCTGCAAGAAGTTGGTTCCCCTTTTCTGTCGTGTCATGGTTGTGACTCAGCATTACAGTTTGCACTCTCATCACCGAGGGCAACAGTGGAATACGGGGTTCATACCAGAGATCTAAAGAGAACACAGGGATTTATATCTATCTTATTAAGACACTTCGGGCTCTGGAGTCTATTGGTTCTGAGTCCTACCAAATGACTCTGGATGGATTAAATAATCTACAGGCACTGACCATTTATTCAGCACCTAATAAGGAGGGGGGTTTGGTATTGTATAGGTTTGATAGGAGAGGTCTAAACAGAACACATGGATCTACATGTAGACACTTGTTAACTCTGAGTCCTACATGGTAACTCTGGATGTTGAGGGCCACTATTACAACATTTCACACAGTAAAGATGTACAGACCATGAAATCAATAATCTACACCAAATGGCCCTTTTCCCCAGACATTTAGGACTTTAAGCCAGACATTTCTTATCTTAGAAGTTTGTTATGAGAGCTCGTCAGAGAACACATGGATCTAGATGTACCTTGTATAAAGTACATGTGTACATATGCAGCGATGAATGGATAACTAACGACCCCAGTGATCCATAGATGTTTTTTTTTGTTTGTTTCAACTCTCACATGTTCTGAACGGTACACCTACAGCTAGCAGTTTCCTTAATGGTGATTCCAAGCATGTTATAAGATGTAGGCTATCCAGTGCAGCTTCTACAGTGTTCTTTCTCCAATCACCGCATCAACAGCAGGCTTTTCTAAATAAAGGCATCTTGTTCCATTGTTCTCATTAACATGAGTTAGTGTGTGTGTGTGTGTGTGTGTGTGTGTGTGTGTGTGTGTGTGTGTGTGTGTGTGTGTGTGTGTGTGTGTGTGTGTGTGTGTGTGTGTGTGTGTGTGTGTGTGTGTGTGTGTGAGCTGGCCGACGGAGTAACTGTTCAAAGCGGAGCGAAGATAACGTGAGGACCTAAACTCTCTCTCTCCTCTAATTTGTAATTCCAACTCTCTATCAATCTTTCAAACCCACGTTAAAAAGCTGAATCTTTTCACCCTAGCATACCCTAGTGAACTCTGTTTAAAATCCGGTCCTTTTCTTCTGCTGATATGCTATCCTTTTGTTTACTTATAGTTAGAAGTGTTGTTGCTCTCTGTTCATTCTACCTGTTTCTGTTTAATTGTTTATTTTTGTCATGTTATCAATGTAGGTATTCTGAAGGGTGTTAAAAAAGCGCTATATGAATAAAATTAATTATTGTTATTATTATTGAAAGACTCTAGAAAGCCTAAATCTAGTTTCACTGCATATCTTCACTCAGATTATGAACATTCACATAAGAAGTTTGTAATTCCCTCGAAGCACAGGCAGACAAAAGTGGCTTTCTTGCAACTGATTTATTAGAAGACTTCTCTCCAAATCCACTGTGAAAACTAAAAGGCGTTGACGAAAAATATAAAAACCATACCAGCATATAGCATTCACAGAATGTGGAACAAAGTTTTATCAAAGTAAAATACAGACAAACAAACAAATTACCTCGTTGGCTGCATGCTACAAAAGGGGGAATAGTCTTCAAGTCTTCCTTATAACTGTTAAAACATTTCACCGGCACACATACGATGCTCTTACTTACAGGTGTTGCATACTGTATAGAGTCTTACTCACGCGAGACCAGCCTAACGAGGCTTGTACGTAACCTTGAGCTGAAACTTCAAAATAAAAGTACTATAACTCGTACCAACAATTAATTGCATACTATCAATGGCGGCATTGATTTCAGAAACTAATATATCTATATAAATTATGTGAACAATATAACGGCAACAGTTACAAAGTTTGATAATGATTGTTAGGATTTAGTGAGTTCAGATACCATGTGGAGGAGGTAGCATTGATACATTGCTCCACAAAAGAAAACATTTTTCATTTTGATTCTATATTTTAGTGACTCTAAAATCAGCTTTGACAGTGGACATAAGACGTACACATTATTGATTATTATATGTGTTTTCCATTCCATATTAGAGTTATGCCTGTGTCGGTCTGTTTAATTGGGCGGTATTCCGTCGCGGTAACTACTATCCAAGTGAACATGTTTCTAATACTCCATCTTCAATCACAGAGGGAGTCACATTATGATTAATTGAAAACAGAAAAAATATATTGCTGCGTGGAACGCATTAAGATTGAGGATAATTTGACTTGTATCTATTTAAGATTATTATTATGATTATTTGTACATAAATCCCTTTTCTAATGTATTTATTGATTCAATCAACAGTAGCCAGAAACAAACACTCACAGAGAGAAACGTTCCAGCTCAAAAATGTTTATTGATCAGATGAGAAACCTCAAATAACATTTGATCACAGGTCTATTATTACAGGATTTGATGACATTAAGAAAAGTAATAAATAAACAAACATTTAAGATAAATAACATCGATTGATTGAATCCTGCATTTAAAAGCAAAGATTAAATTACATCCTTTATTTTACTAACATCCATCAGAATTCTTACTAAGTTTGAAAGGCAATTTGACCTTCTCTTTCATTTAAAGTCAGAAGTTTTTAAAGGAAGATGTGAATTGATATAGAGGAGAAGGTCTGTGTAGGCCGGAGATGAAGCCTGGGTCTGGAGTTTAGCTCTTCTGCCCTAGGGTGTGCTTGTCGAACAGGTACTCTGCCATCTTGTTGTTGTGGGCGTCCATCTTGGTCAGGTTGGTGATGAAATCTCCCAGCTTCTTCATGGCCTCCACCTGCTCATTCAGGTAGTGAGTCTCAATGAAGTCACACATCTGAGGAATGAGGGATGAGATAGAACAGTGTTAGAGACATACAGTCAAACATTGTAAACTTACAAATGCTTTCAGAGTATTCACATATTAGTTGGTAAGTACTTCTATTTTACAATGTGTGTGTGTGTGTGTGTGTGTTCCACAATCATTCAAGTTACTTACATGTGCGTCTTCCTTTTCACTGGCCAGCTTGTGGATGTCCAGGAGAGCCTGGTTGACTTTCTTCTCCAGCTGCAGGGCACACTGCATAGCCTCCAGACCACTGCCCCACTCATCACGCTCAGGCTTCTGCAGAATCACAACAGGCATGGATAGAATATATATATCATATGCTTAAATTATACATTTATCAGGACAGATCTCTGTTTGGATCTGAATGTGTTAGTGACATGGTGTGGAGTGTAGATTGTATCATGTAGAATGAATGAGTACCATTCACTTTGGATCAGGTAGCCTGTGTAGTACACATCTATGTGATCCTATTTCTGTGGTGTCTTTTGGTGTGACCTGTGACAGCTGCCTGTGCTCTTCTCCTCACCTTGATATCCTGAAGGAAGATGCGGCCTCCTCTCTTATTCTGGAAGGACATCCATTTGTCGGCGTGCTCGTGCTCCTCCTTGCTGTTCTCCTCGAAGAAGTGAGCGAACCCTGGCAGTGCAACGTCATCACGGGAAAAATAGAACGCCTAGCGGATAACAGATATAGTAGAAGGTGAGGGAATGGAATCAAAACAACAAAAAATCATGAGTCATTACTTTGAGACTAGGCTTAGTAGACTAGGTACAATTAGGCCTATCTAGGCATGACACTGCAGAATTAGATCTTAGAGTAATGTAGACCAAGGCACTTCTGTGTTGGGCCAGTCCACCGTTCCTCATAATATTCTAAGGAGATGTGTACGACATCACTCCCTTGTACAGTAATCAAAAGTTTATTTGGTCAAATTGATATCAATATATATTTTTACTTCATTTAAAAATTTGTGATTTTAGCATTATATTGATTCAGATTTAAACAGTCTGCTACAGTCCCGGCTTATCAGGATGATACATCTGAAATTGAACATATATAGGCCCAATTCAAATCACACAGTTGTAATTTGTAATGTTACTCACCATGGAAGTGTAGGTGTAGCTGGCGTACATCTCCATGTTCACCATTCTGTTGACTGCAGCCTCGCTGTCGCGGTTGTAGTTCTGACGGATCTGAGACTCCATTGCAGCGGATTGTTTTTCAAACTAGTTTGCTAAAGGATGAAGGTGGATGTCCCGTTCAAGCACTGTTGAAGCTAGAACTCCTTGGAAAGGATTTCAAGTTGAGAGTAAAGTTAGGCCACTCTGTCCCTCTATTTATCCAACTCAAACGGACCGCGTCAGTGAAAACAGACACCAGGCAACGAGCCTATCAAACAGGGAGAACAACAGGAAGTAGGCGGGCTTACCTGAGGTCATGGCAGGTAGGGACTACCTGTGGCTCATCGTTTACAGACACATGATATTTGCCTTCTTTAAATAATTTATAAAGTGACTCTGCAATTCAGACCTGGATGATGCTAATATTGCTGCTCTTGTCAATTTTATGCTGTGTAATGCTTCATGAGTAGAAACCCCTCTGTAAACATTAGGGCCCGTTTTTCCGCTATGTCATGGTTTCTTTCCAGGATTTTCCCTGCACCAATATAACATTGTTTTATAAACTGGTTTGTATTTTATTGCTTTAATTATAATTTAAAGGTAATGTTAAGCCAGGTATTTGTGAATGCATTAGTAGTCATAGTTGGTTTAATTAGAGGACTGCTTTTATAATAGTATTAAACACACACCTGTAATTTAGATTTAAACATTAACTTTTAACTATTAACCATTCTTCAAAATATATTTCTAAAGTCTTTCTCTCTGTCCTGTTCTAACTATCTACCATCGGTGTTATTACTTTTTTAAACAAAAACATACATAGATGCACACTGTTTAAATAATTTAAAGGTGACTGCAAATCGGCCCTCAGTTCGAGAGCTGTTGTCATATAAATGTAATGCCATGTCATGCTTCACTGGTGTTTGCATTTTGCAGAGTCATGGTTGTGACTCAGCATTCCAATTAGCTTTCACATCACCGAGGGCAACAGTGAAACATAGGGTTCTTTATAGGTCTGATATCAGAGATCTAAAGAGAACAGGGATTTATCTGTTCCATATTAAGACTCTTCAGTCTCTCAAGTCTGTTAGTTCTGAGTACTACCAAATAACTCTGGATGGATTAAATAAACTACACAGACTGATTTTAAAACCAACAATTAATTAAGAGGGGGGTTTGGTAGTTAGATACTTATAGGTCTGATATGTGATGTCTTAACAGACCAAATGGATCTATATATACCTTATCAAGACGCTTACTATTGGCTCTGGATCACTGTATGTTTGCTATAGAATTGACTTCAAGACCCTGCTATTTGTTTCCAAAGCACCGAATCAACTTGCCCCCTTCCTACATCTCCTGAGACCATACTCTAGCCCCAGGCCTCTTAGGTCTTCTGCATTGGCTACTCCTGACCACCCCACGCTCAAACCTCAAACTCAGGGGTGGCCGCGTAATTTCAGGAACAAGCCCTAAATTATGGAACAGCCTTACTTCTTCTATTAGATTCACCCCTTCTGTGCATTCCTTCAAGTCTCAGCTCAAAACGTGTTTATTTTCATAAGCCTTCAAATCATATCAGTGGTTTTCTATGCACTTAGCTTGTACACAGTATGTATGTCCATGTCACAACTGTTTTGTGTTATTATTGATACACTGTATCTGAATGTTTTTCACAGACATTTTGTCAGCTCTGCTGGTTTTAAATGTGCTCTATCAATAAACTTGATTTGATTTGGTGTTGATGTGTGTGTAGGTGTATTCCAATATTCCACACAGCAAAGAGCTACAGACTACGAAACAAATCATTCACACGGACTGATTCTTTAAGCAGCACTGAATAGCTAAGAGACATTTCTGACTTTGTGGCAGACAATCTTTCATTACATCTCAAACTCAAAAGGACAATAACCCTCAATTTCGTAATACTTATTGCTTCTGACATGATTTGTTTTTACATTTTAGAAAGCATCTCTCGTCTCCACCGTGTATTTCAGAACCACTTGACTTGTGTAAAAGTTGCCATCTAATTTGAGAAACAGGTGAGTCAAGTCTTTATTTGCGTCTGCATTCCCAACCCACCCATTTCCTCTATGATGAATACATAACTGCCATTACGCAGTGTGTTGGGTGGGTCCAGTGCACTGTCCGTTACGAGTATACGTGTTACACCTTAAAACCACCCTATTAACAACAAACCTTTCACACTAAACCAATGTTGTCCCACACTTAATCTCAATAACATGACTCAGCGGATGTGGGGGCTGACCAATGGTGAAACGCCCAGCGTTGAGCAGAAGTGACATCCGGACCAAAGGCATTAGAACAGCCTGCTGTGCTGCAATCCCTCTCCTAAATATGGAGTCTGTGGAGTGACGTTACACTGACACGAGTTTTAACTGTATAATTGGTCAGAGTACAACTTGGTAGCATTGTCACATTTCATCATGTTGATGGTGCTTGCTTGCTCACCGTCCTTCATCCCAGATTCATTTATATGGTTCACAGTACATTGTTTTGTTGCATGAACCACATTGACATTTAGACTATTATTTTAGGGTGTAGGAAATGAGGTATTCTTCCCCTCATCTGGGAATACTATCGTATTCATTGATTTCATCAACATTCGACAGAAGACATTCTCACAGACTAAAGGTCCTGCTTAAAATGTTTATTGTTCAGATTCCATTCAGATTACAAACAGTAACATTTCACATTTGTTTTACGAGATTGGACAATTGTATGAAAATTAATAAATAAAATAACTTAAAAATTAACAAGACAGTTTAACGCTTGCCTTCATAAAATCGAATGCTACATTTTAACCGTTACTTTGTTATGATTGCTGAAGAATTTACCAAATTCACTCTGCTAAACAAATTTTCTGTATGTAAACTTAATTCAAGGCCAGAATATGGAAACAGACTTTAATTTGAGAAACAGGCTGTGTGTGCATTTTGGTCGATTTTGGTAGGCCGCAGTTATAGCCTGGAGCTGGAGTTTAGCTCTTCTGCCCCAGGGTGTGCTTGTCGAACAGGTACTCGGCCATCTTGTTGTTGTGGGCGTCCATCTTGGTCAAGTTGGTGATGTAATCTCCCAGCTTCTTCATGGCTTCCACCTGCTCATTCAGGTAGTGAGTCTCAATGAAGTCACACATCTGAGAGGGGCGAGAGAGGAGGGAAAGATAAATAAACACAGCGCAGTGAAGAAGCACACACATCTGAGAGGGGCGAGAGAGGGGCGAGAGATAAATAAACACCACGCAGTGAAGAAGCACACACATCTTTGTCTCTGTCCGGTGTCAATATTACAGTGTGTGGGTTCCTGGAGTTACTTACATGGGGGTCTCCCTTTTCACTGGCCAGCTTGTGGATATCCAGGAGAGCCTGGTTGACTTTCTTCTCCAGCTGCAGGGCACTCTGCATAGCCTCCAGACCACTGCCCCACTCATCACGCTCAGGCTTCTACAGAATCAAAAACGGTCCTGGTTAGCAACAATACCTTATGCATACAATGATTATAACTTGTGTCCAAATGCTAGCATGTTTGGTCTTTCAGCCAACCTTGGTTTTAAGTGAAGATCGACAATGGTTACAGTGTTAATTGTAGCATTTAGTCTAAGAATATAGATCTGTAACATGGCACTTATTGGTGTGACCCTTGACAGCTGCCTGTGTTCTTCTCCTCACCTTGAGATCCTGCAGGAAGATGCGGCCTCCTCTCTTATTCTGGAATTCCATCCACTTGTCGGCGTGCTCGCGCTCCTCCTCGCTGTTCTCCTTGAAGAAGTGAGCGAACCCTGGCAGGGCAACGTCATCACGGGAGAAATAGAACGCCTACCGCAGAACAACAGAGGAAGGAAAGGAAAGAGAATGGAATGAGGAAAACATTGATAAAAATCAGCAGTCATTTCTCACTATACGCGCAGTAGGCTAGGCCGACTCCGCCCATCTCAGCGTGACACAGCGCTTTTTTACTAGTCGCCCCATTTTATGACCTGGCAATTAGAGACAAACGTCAAGGCCAGCCACAGTCTTTTCGTGGAAAACAACAACTTCCTTGAACTATACTCAGTAGTTTCTTTGGTCAACATCAGGGTCTCATTTGATCATTAAATCGATCTAAAGATGTACACAAATCGAATTCCACAAGTATTTCTGAGTGTGATTCGAGAATACTCGATCTAATAAAACTGCTTCAATAGGCTATTTTAAATCAGAAAAAATTGTGATGTATACACGTCCCATTTCTTTATCTGATTAAAGTAGCCTATTGAAGCAGATGTGTTAAGCCTAGTATTTTGTCTGCCTATTCTACAGTCTAAATGAAACAGAAAATTAACAAAATATAAAAACACATTTCAGAATTTTTTATTTTACTCACCATGGAAGTGTAGGTGTAGCCGGCGTACAGTTCCATGTTCACCATTCTGTTAACTGCAGCTTCGCAGTCGCGATTGTAATTTTGACGGATCTGAGACTCCATTATAGCAGGGGTTTTACGGTTTCCTTATCAAAAATTAAACGGTACAAAAATAAAGTTTTCTGCCTATTTTCCTAATAGTGTTAAAAAGAAAATCTTCCGTTCTTCTCGAAGTGTGGAATAAAGGGCGAAGTTCCGTTCAAGCACTGTTGAAGCAAAAACTCCTTGTTGTGAGTGAGCGACAGCTTCTCACTTCTATTTATCTGCGTAAATGGTATTGCGTCAGTGAAAATTGACACCTAGCAACGACCCTATCAACTGAGAACCACATGAAATAGGCGGGTTACTTGAGTACACTGTAAACAGGTGGCTCGTGACTCAAAGGAAAGTGCATTCTGCTAAAATGTGCAACTTTTTACTTTTTCTCAAACATTTTACAAGGTCAACACACAAATGTTGTCTTATTATAGCCTAAATAGTAAATTTCCTGCTATTTGAAATTTGAACTTTCAGGATCTCTTTAAAAAATGTGCTCCCTTTCATGCCCTAAAAAAAGGAGAAAGTTTTTAGTTTAAAGATTGTTGAACAATGCAAATGTTTGTGCAAGTGACGGGTTTCAACAGAAAAGTAGTTTGTGTTTAAATATGAACAGTAGGCCCTTATGTCACAGTGTTACGACTTAACCAATTTCCCCCCAAATAAGTATTGGGTTCGGGCCAAAACTGTTGACAAAAGATACATGTTTGTGCGCCTTCTCTCCATAATTAATAAGTAACTGCAATTCAGACCTAAATCAACCTTTCGCCCTAAGTTTTATGCTAAGTCATGCTACAAGTAGACTTCTCTGTAAACAGTTGGCCTGATTTTCCGCTGTGTCATGGCCGTGACTCAGCATTCCGGAACCACAAGGCATGCAGGCAGGAGCTTGTCTTCATGGTAACAGACACCATCAAATAATTTGGCAACAGCAACAGGCTGAAATATAGGAAATGGAAATATTTTTTAGAGGAACGAAAACCCGAGACTGTGTGAGTGTAACTGTCTGGGAAGTTACTCACTTCAGTCAGTGTAGAGGACAACAGTCTAGTGTGCTGTGTTATAGGGTGTTGGAAGGGATGTTTTTTAGGGGGTACACAAGGTCGGGTTTTCTGACCTGTGACTGCACTCTTATACCTTTAGTCTCACATTGTGTAGAGCTAGAGACTTAATGAACCCGGTTAATGAATGTCTTAATGTGGATTGTTACGTACCAGGAATCTACAACGGGAAGAAACCTGACACCACTTGCCGATTTCCACCCAACCAGTCAAATAGATTTTAGGGAGGGGGTGGGGTGGATTACGTTACAGTACAATGATTCAACCATTGCTATGGCCATGTTTCTGCCAGCAGCAGAAGGTGAATCTCAAACTTAGGTTTCAGACCTTAGAGGGTTTAATGCTATTTGTGAACAATGCCAACACACACACTGTTACGACCCTTCGGCTGTGTGGCTGACCTAGGGCGCTGAAGGACCGATCACTTTCCAGAGAATGCGGATATGGGAGTGAATGTGGACACACTGAAGCAACACAAGAAGGATCAAATAAATACGTATTTATTACCAAGGATAAAAATAAAAGGGATACCAGGGCTATACAACAATACTGAAAGCATCACACAAACATTAACATTCTGCAGATATTGCACAAAATCCCTTGATGTTGTACCGTGCGTTTATTTTACAAGAAAAAGTTCAGATTTTGTTTAGTGTGGTTAGAGCTATAACTACACTAAACAAAATCTGAACTTTTTCTTGTAAAATAAACTCACGGTGCAACATCAACGGATTGTGCAGTATCTCCAGAATGTTAATGTTTGTGTGTGATGTTTTTAGTATTGTTGTTCGAGCACCTTAAAGATTGGCATTTTAAATTTCACTGTACCTGTAAAATGACAAATAGACATTCTATACATATCCGAACGGTGCCAAATCAAAGAAACAAACAAACGAGCTAAGCCAAGCTTGCTGTCAAAAATTACACAGGGTGGCATCGCCCTTAAACTAATGATTCTAAACAGACACTACACTACGTGATGTCAAATGTAAACCCTGGGGTATCTAAACTAGCTGAGCTCCGGGAGAAAAGAAAGCACAGTACAGCGGACTGGGTTCAGAATTAAAACAAAACAAAAACACAGTAGGAGTACTAGTTAAATGGGGAAAAACTGTAAGGATAAAAAATGAACATTGTATGGAATACAGGATCAAAAAGGGTGAAAAACGTAACGAACAAACTAAACACTGTATACAGGCTCCAAAAAGGGCCAAGGGGAAAAAAAACAAAAGCTGTATCTATACAGGGACGAACGAAGGGGAAATACAAACAAACGGAATATCTAGTTAGCACTAATAAACTAACAGACAAATAACACTCCGGGATAAACCCACTAACAAACGAACAGAACACACAGAACACACCGAATACAAAAAAGACAAACCTTATCGAATGAGAGCGAGCTCTAAACACAACTTACCAAACAGAATAGAAACGAGCTCCACGAGCGAAACTGCCGGGGAGAAGTTTTTGAAAGTAGACGGATCGGGTCCTGATTGGTCCGTCAACGGACGGCTGATCGTGTGTGATCAGGGGGAGGGAACCAACGGAAAAACGTGTTATGGAAATTCTAAATATTAAACACGGCGAGACCAAATAATGAAGTTCAGCACGAGTATTTTATTCAAAAAGGTGCTTCTGCAAAGAAACAAATGCGTTTGCAAAAGGATCACCCCACACAGCGTTTAAGACGCTGTTCTAAGGAGATGACAATTAACTTCTGTAATCTGCTTTCTTATATACCAAACAGAGGTGTGTCTTTCTCCCTAAACTAAGTCACATATGCATCCTAAACCCTGGGGCTATTTTATCTGCAGACATCCTGTCTCCAGTGTGACCCCTCCAGCCACGAATTATAACCCCTGCAACTTCTAAACAGAAGGATAACCTTAGTTTAACATTTAGCATGCAGCTGTGGTCAGACAGTTAATACATCAACCAATTCGGAGCAGTCATGCATCCTTGTATACCATTGCAAGTCATCGAAATTCTGCCATTACAAACGGAGATCGCAGATCTGAATGAAGGGAATAGCGGAGGGAAAAAACAGACGGGAAGACAAAACACACATATAGGCTACAGATACACAATACAAAATATACGGACACCAAAAAAGGGTGGACGTAACACACACACACACACACACACACACTAGCTTAAATGGCTATAGGTTTACAGTATATATGGCATAATAGTTGCACAAATTAAAACAATAACCTCTATTTGCTGGTATGACTTTCTCACATCTGCACGTTACATTTTTTGCCTGAATTGTTCAGAATTAGTCTAGAAAATTAAAGATACATTGAAAAGACACACAAAGCACTAGTTGAAGGATAACCTTATAGCTTGTTCAATTTAATAAAACGACTTTGATGTATTTAATTTACCACCGTAAACAAACCTAGGAGCATCAGTTTTCATTTGATACTGAGACAGTTTCTAAGACCCTATAGTGTTTGTTGTATGCTGCGGAACTACATTTTATATTTGGAGAATGACTAAATATTTTACACCACTTATCTCGAAGGAGCGGATTACAATGATAGCTAAATGAAGATTTCAGACAACACCAAAGCTGAGGCTCAAAATGGTTTTATTTAGACTCAAGTGTCAATTCAAAAACCATCAGTGACATTTGAGCATACGTGAACACTTACAGGTTTAGATGCTGGAAAGAAAAGTAATAAATAAATTATATAAATAACTTCACAATATGGTAACATCTGAAATGCACTATCACAGTATAATTAGACTCTTGAACATAATGGAATGTCAACCATACAAGATTCTACAACTTTTACCCAGGTCATCACAATTGGATTTGCAATTCCCCATATTATTTGGTTAGCATTAACTCAATTGTTCCACAACAATAAGTCTGTCTCTTCTATTCAAAGCCAAAGGTTATAGAGAGCAGAATGGACAGAGAGAGAGAAAAGGCAGGTGTGTAGGCCGAAGTTGAAGCTTGGGTCTAGAGTTTAGCTCTTCTGCCCCAGGGTGTGCTTGTCGAACAGGTACTCGGCCATCTTGTTGTTTTGGGCGTCCATCTTGGTCAGGTTGGTGATGAAATCTCCCAGCTTCTTCATGGCCTCCACCTGCTCATTCAGGTAGTGAGTCTCAATGAAGTCACACATCTGAGGAATGAGGGAAGAGATAGAACAGTGTTAGAGAAATACAGTCATGGTACAAACAGGTATTAAGAGTTTCCATATTGTCCTGCCAGCATGCATTATAATATTATTAAATAACTTACATGGGGGTCTCCCTTTTCACTGGCCAACTTGTGGATATCCAGGAGAGCCTGGTTGACTTTCTTCTCCAGCTGCAGGGCACACTGCATGGCCTCCAGACCACTGCCCCACTCATCACGCTCAGGCTTCTGCAGAATCACAACCGATATACAGTTAGCTATATACATATATTTATACATTTCTGCGTTTGTTAACATACTACTATTTAGGTCAAGATAGTGTAAGTCACATCGTGTAGCGTGTACATTGATCGTAGCATAGATGCAGAATGTCTAATTGATTTTTGATAAGGTAGCCAATGCAGTACAAATCAGGGTGATCCTGTTTTTGTACTGTCACTTATTGGTGTGACCTGTGACAGCTGCCTGTGCTCTTCTCCTCACCTTCACGTCCTGGAGGAAGATGCGGCCTCCTCTCTTATTCTGGAAGGACATCCACTTGTCGGCGTGCTCGTGCTCCTCCTTGCTGTTCTCCTTGAAGAAGTGAGCGAACCCTGGGAGGGCAACGTCATCACGGGCAAAATAGAACGCCTAGCGGATAAAAATTAAGAAAGACGGGAATAAGGAGAAGAATAAAAAAAAAAAAAATCAACTGTGAAGTCATGATTCATTACTCTCAGTATACGACAACGTAGTTGGCAACGCCCTGACTTGGACAGTCTAGGTATGACAGAGCGGAAATTGGCATGACATACCACTTCTGTGTCGGTCTATTCCACCCTGTGTAATGACAAATTAACTAAAGGCCAGTCATCAACAAAACTCCCCTCCCCGTATCAATAGTTTCATGGTTTATTATTTGTAAAATTCACATTGGATTTCCCATCAATGTCATAAGTAATACTACCTAAAGTCCCGTGTCAGCCTAAACGTGGCAATAAATTCGAATGCAAAAGCTATTTAATTTACACATTTCAGCAGAAATAAAATCAGGCACTTCTATCGCGATCTTTTTTTTACTCACCATGGAAGTGTAAGTGTAGCTGGCGTAAAGCTCCATGTTCAACATTCTGTTGACTGCTGCTTCGCAGTCGCGGTTGTAGTTCTGACGAATCTGAGACTCCATTGCAGCGGTTGTTTTGTTGTTTTCTGATCAAAAGTAAAACAATTAACAGAAGTTTTTGAAGTCTACAAATTCAGTACGAAGATTTGTGCGGGGTGAAGGTAGAAGTTCCGTTCAAGCACTGTTGAAGCAAGAAACTTCTTGTAGATCCTGTTGTGAGTAACGTTCTGTAGCACGCGCCTTGTATTTATCTGCACAAATGGAGCGCGTCATTGAAAATCGACACCTGGTAACGAGCCTATCAAATAGAGTGCAGCACCGGAAGTGGGCGGGTCACCTGAGATCACAGCAGGTAGGTGATCACCTGTCTGGCTATTGCATGAAACCTATAATTTGCTAACAAAAGGGCAAATTGATCAACATTTAAGAAACACATTTATTTAATTGGATAATAGTTTGCAACCTTAGAGCAAGCTTTTTGGTCTTGGAATGCTTGCCCACAGATTTGTACACATATGGCAGAGCTGTTAGCCCAGAGAAAAATACATTCGTAGGGAAAACATTAACATAAATAATATCAACTCGAACAGTACCATTTGCTTTGCAATGTTCTTTTCTGACACTTTTTTTTTTACTAAATGGACACTGAGATAAAATATTTTTTGTGTCCAAAAAATGAAGAATTAAACTGATGAATTATTGCTGTCTTTGAAGCTTGAATCTAAATGTTACATTGAGACGGTCATCAAGTATTTGTTAAGGCCTAACTGTATTTCTCTAACTGCTGTCTCATCCCTGCTATGCTGCTGATGGCTGCATGTAGGCACAATGATGTGTCTTCTTAAATAATTCAAAAGTGACTGTTACTCAGGATGCCAACATTTCTCCCTCCGTTTTTTTTGCAAAGTCATGCTTTGGCCTACGCGCTGTATTCCGCTGCGTCATAGTTGTGACTCAGCATTCCAGAATTACAAGGATTTCCTGTTTTCCTGTTTCCACCGCTAAGGGAAACGTTATCCATGAAAACAGATTCAGACGTTGGCTAGCCACCGCACGCTCAAACCTGTAATAAAAAAGAGGAAATGGGAAGATTAAGAGGAAGAAAAAACATACAGTCACAAGCTAGTTTACTGTAACTGTGTCCAATCACTCCAAACCTTCCATTATAACACAATCATATCTGCAAAACGCAGTCTTAGAGAGTTATACTTATAGTTTAAGATGAAAACAGTGTAGAGGACAATAGATCATGTTACAGAAATACATTTACCTTGTAGGCCTACTTCTAATTAACTTTTTTAATGCATTTAAGAGACATGTTTGTCCGTGCTGTTAGTTTGTGTGTGTGTGTGTGTGTTTGTGTGTGTCCCACAACATCATAGCTGGAATACTCTTAGGAGGATAGAGAGGTTGTCACAAAATGCACTCGTTACATCAGAAGATGTGTTGTCTCTCCTGTCTTCTGTTATCCAATCGCTGAAAAATAAGTCACCATGAAATAGACTAACATGCAAATGCTTGTTTTACCAAACGAATTAATAACCCTAAAGGCGTTGATATGAGCACTACAATAAAACCCAAATTTTCAGTAAAAAAAACAACAACGAAAAGACAAAACAATACGAAAACGAGCAGTACGTTAAAAACGTTCTCGTTTCTATAAATCAAAGACGTCACGTGATACTTTGTATTTAGGTGACCCACATATTTTCCATGTAGCACAGCTCTGCGCATCTTTGCATTTGATAGGCTCATTGCCAGGTGTCGATTTTCACTGACCTCGGCCTTTTGAGGAACATAAAAAGAGGATGAGAGCTACCTGACTTTACTCAGCAAGAACATTTTGCTTCAATAGTGCTTGAACAAAACTTCCACTTTAGTCCCGTCAATATTTAGTTTACGTTCATCAGAGAACAATTAAACTCCCGCTACAATGGAATCTCAGATCCGTCATAACTTTCATCGGGACTGCGAAGCTGCAGTCAACAGAATGGTGAACATGGAGATGTATGCCAGCTACACCTACACTTCCATGGTGCGTAAATTATTAGAACATTTGTGGTTTTAATTGTGCTAACAATCAAACTCTGGTTTTACATTCATTGTATGTGAGGCTGAACTTGGATCATATTTCTTAGGCTCAGGTGGAACATAAATAACGTTTACCTTTTGTTTCTGTATGGAACCATGCGGATAAAATGAGACTGGAATTGGCGTAGATTTTATGTGCAAATTAAATAATGACGTAAGAAATATAATGCTGATTTAGACCAAAGACTATTGAGAACGTTCAAGGAAGTGGTGTCATATTCCAGAATAACGACTTACTTTGAACAGGAAGTTTATTAGCTATAAACACAAGGGGTTCTGTTTTGAAGTCTATATCAATTTGCATCTTGCCTATGTAGGACTATAGTCAGGGCAAGGCTATAGCCAACTACGAGTTGAGAATAATGTCTCCAGATTTTTAACAGGTTTGTTCGTGTATTTCATTCCATTCTCTTTCTATCTTCGCCCACTATATTAATTTACACTATAGGCGTTCTATTTCTCCCGTGATGACGTTGCACTGTCAGGGTTCGCTCACTTCTTCGAGGAGAACAGCAAGGAGGAGCGCGAGCACGCTGATAAACTGATGAAATTCCAGAACCAAAGAGGAGGCCGAATCTTCCTTCAGGACGTCAAGGTGAGGAGAAAAAGGCACAGACAGCTGTTCCATTAATTGCGATTTGTAATGATAACTCAAATAAGGCCCATAACTACATTCGTTTTCATGAGACTCACTCATTAGGACATAATGTTCATCTCTACACTAAACATCATACAATGCATGGATCGATCGGTTGTGATTCTGCAGAAGCCTGAGCGTGATGAGTGGGGCAGTGGTCTGGAGGCTATGCAGAGTGCCCTGCAGCTGGAGAAGAAAGTCAACCAGGCTCTCCTGGATCTCCACAAGGTGGCCAATGAAAAGGCAGACCCCCATGTAAGTAGCGTAGATAGTTCTTACACAAACACAGACAGACAGACAGACAGACAGACAGACAGACAGACAGACAGACAGACAGACAGACAGACAGACAGACAGACAGACATTCTAAAATAGGCATTGGTCAGAGAACGTAGGAATACACTTGTTGTCATGTTTATATAACAACATGATCTTCTCTTTCCGTTCTCCTCCCTCAGATGTGTGACTTCCTGGAGACTCACTACCTGGATGAGCAGGTGAAGTCCATGAAGAAGCTGGGAGATTTCATCACCAACCTGACCAAGATGGACGCCCACAACAACAAGATGGCGGAGTACCTGTTCGACAAACACACTCTGTGTTAAAAGAGTTGAACTCCAGGAACAAGTTTCAGATAAATGTTAGATTGATGTTTATTGTTTATTTATTATATATTTTCCATTATAAAAACTAGTAGCACTTTTCATGTGAACGGAGCTGTGATTGAATGTTTCGGTTTGAGATCAAAAACTCTGTCTGAACAATAAACATTTTGAGCTGCAACTTTTGTCTTTGTGAAGGTTTCTACTTGCTACTGTTGATGATTGACAATAGAAAACATAAAAAACATTTAGGTATGTAAATATAAGTATACTCTCCAAAATAGTGATGCTAAATACATTCCTACTTATCTCAATGTGGTAGATGCAGCAATACACAGCCGTTTTCAAAACCCACCTGTTTTATAGTTTACCCCCAGTTTGTTCTCTTTATACAGTGTTCATGAGTTATTAGAAAGGGGCTCATAAATCCCATGTATTATTATTATTAGCTGAAACGGGGCTCAATCTGGGATGAAAGACAGAACAGGAAAACGTGTGAACATGATGAAATGTAAACGTTTAAAGGTCAGAATACTGGCCAAGTATACAGATGGAAACCGGCACCACTGGAGAAATAGATTCTACTTTCCTGATCTTAGTAAATATGGATAATGTTTCTCTTTTGGTGAGCAAGGCATCAATGTCAGCTCCTCCACATGCTGAAGTCACTAAATCCTAACTTGCAATATCTAACTCCTAATGTTCATAATCTGAGTGAAGATATGCAGGGAAACAGGATTTCCAGAGTCTTTAGTCCTGATGTGGCCTTTGCTCCGCTTTGAACAGTTACCCCATTGGCCAGCTCACACACACTAACTCACTCACCTGACAACAGGTGTGGAAGAAGATACTTTTGTTTTGAAAAGCGTGCTGTTGTTACAGTGATGGGAGGTGTGACACTGTTGATTCTAAACAAGATAGGACTACACCTAAAACACACGAGGAATGACCATTACCGGGATACTACTAGCCGTGGGCGTACTGTTCAGAACAGAACATTTTAAAGTTTAAAATAAATCATCTATGGATCATTGGGGTTATTAGTTATCCATTCATCGTTGCAGGGGGGATGGTTTTTACATAGATTAGTGGTCAGTTTATCATCGCCAAAGACCATATCATCAATAATGTTCATATGATGCTCATTACTGGGGTTTGGGATCTTACACACAAAAAACTAAATAATTGTCTGAAGCCCCACGGAAAACACCATCATCAATGTAAAGTCTCCAGATGCTGGTACTGTAAATAGAAAGTACACTTTGCACTGTGGGTTAATTTAAAAATAAACATTTGAAGGACAAAAAACATTTGTTAAGTTGTTTTGTTTTTAGGGGGTTGGTGATCTGTCAACATCCAGAGTTACCAGGTTGGACTCAGAGCTAATAACAAGTATCTTCATAAGGCACATGTACAGTAGATTGATGTGTTCGGTTAAGACCTCTCCTAACAAACCTGTACAATACCAAACCCCCCTCTTTATTAGTGCTGGGTGAAGGATCAGTGCCTGTAGATTATTAATCCATCCAGAGTTACATCTATATAGGTAATATAGATTATTAATCCATCCAGAGTTACATCTATATAGGTGTCTATGAGGTATCTATGGGTTCCACTTTCCCCTGTCTACCTCATAGGCCATGAGGTTGGAACCTGATGGTGATGGATACCAGATTTGTAGGGCCTTGCCTCTGCGCCAACGTTACCCAATAAGGAAGGTGATACTATGAGACCCTGAGGGTATATATGTGAGTTCAGACGAGGAGACCCTCCGAGGGTTGGATGCATGCTTTTGGGGTGGTATTCTGTGTATTGTAATCTTTCATTGTTATATTCACTTTATATTCACTTTATTCATGTTATATTTCACATTTATATATTTCATTAAGGCATTGTTACGACCCCGCCCCTTTGTCCTATGCTGCTGGCTGTCCCTGCATTCTCCCTACAGATAACTCGTGGGTGAGCTGGCTAAACGCCTGATTGGGAACACCTGGGCCCGGTGCTCCCATTCTGATAAAGGCCCAGCTCTACTTCCCAGCGCTTTCAGTTTTG
Source organism: Galaxias olidus (assembly GCA_026901105.3). NCBI lineage: Eukaryota > Metazoa > Chordata > Actinopteri > Galaxiiformes > Galaxiidae > Galaxias > Galaxias olidus. Next base: position 61,110 of record JAPMUY010008138.1, read on the forward strand.
TTATGATGATGTTCCTTTTACATGCAGACATTCCAGTCACTTTTCTGTCCACACATGCATACACGCAGACTCCGCTGATTGACTGACTATCACATCTCAGGATGTTGCCGGCAGGTTTTGTTTAACGTTGTTAATAAATGCTATTATTTGCAATAGAGCTCGTTGGGTTGCCTCGTCACATTTGTTTACGTGTGCTGAACTTAACAACATATTAAAGTTTTGTATTGTTTTGTATTGTTAAGCATCATACCTTTGGGAGATTTCTTTATCAAAAGGCTACAATAAGATTTATATTGCAGTTATTTGGTAGAACTAATAGATACAGAGACTGAATTGTCTTAATGAGGTACATATAGATCCCTGTGTTCTCTTTAGATCTCTGATATCAGACCTTTAGGATAACAAGAACCCCATGTTCCACTGTTGGCCTTGGTGATGTGAGAACCAATAGGAATGCTGAGTCACAACCGTGACACAGCAGAATAGCGATACCTGTAAATCATGACAAAGCATTACATTTAGATGAGGACTGTTCGCAGAATTCAGGGCTGATTTGCAGACTCACCTTTAAATTATTTAAACAAGGTGCATCTGTGTATGTTTGTGTTTTACTAAAGCATAATGCAAATAGTAGATAGTTAGTTCAAGACAGAAAGACGTTATAAATATATTGAGAAAATGTTTTATTGTTTACTTTTTAATTAAAGGTGTGTATTTAATACTTTCATATAAGCAATGCTCCTCTAATTAAACCCAACCTTTAGTTACTAGTGCACATGTACCTGGCTTAGCATTACCTTTAAAATATGATTAAAACAATCCAATACAAAACAGGTTATGAAACAATGTAATATTAGTGCATGTCTCAGAGAAAATCCAGGAAAGAAATCATGACACAGTGAAAAAACGGGCCCTAATGTTTACAGAGGGGTTTCTACTCGTGAAGCATTACATGGCATAAAATTGACAAGAGCAAGATTAGCATCATCCAGGTCTGAATTGCAGAGTCACTTTATAAATTATTTAAACAAGGCAAATATCATGTGTCTGTAAATGATGAGCCACAGGTAGTCCCTACCTGCCATGACCTCAGGTAAGCCCACCTACTTCCAGGTGTTCTCCCTGTTTGATAGGGTCGTTGCCTGGTGTCTGTTTTCACTGACGCAGTCCGTTTGAGTCAGATAAATAGAGGGACAGAGTGGCCTAACTTTACTCTCAATTTGAAATCATTTCCAAGGAGTTCTAGCTTCAACAGTGCTTGAACGGGACATCCACCATCATCCTTTAGCAAACTAGTCTGAAAAACAATCCGCTGCAATGGAGTCTCAAATCCGTCAGAACTACAACCGCGACAGCGAGGCTGCAGTCAACAGAATGGTGAACATGGAGATGTACGCCAGCTACACCTACACTTCCATGGTGAGTAACATTACAAATTACAACTGTGTGATTTGAATTGTGCCTATATTCAATCCAATGTATAAACTGGCATGATGCTAGACTTTTTCAATCTGGATCAATATAATGCTCAGATTAGACATTGATAAAATATGTGTAAATACTGCGAATTTATCATTTGACCAAGAAACTATTAACTACTGTACAAGAGAGTGATGTCGTACACATCTCCTTAGAACATTATGATGAATGGTGGACTAGCCCAACACAGAAGTGCCTTGGTCTAAATTACTCTAAGGTCTAATTATGCTGTGTCATGTCAAGATTGGCCTAATTGTACCTAGTCAACTAAACCTAGTCTCAAAAGTAATGACTCATGATTTTTTGTTGTTCTAATTCCATTCCCTCACCTTCTACTATATCTGTTATCCGCTAGGCGTTCTATTTCTCCCGTGATGACGTTGCACTGCCAGGGTTTGCTCACTTCTTCGAGGAGAACAGCAAGGAGGAGCACGAACACGCTGATAAATGGATGTCCTTACAGAATAAGAGAGGAGGCCGCATCTTCCTTCAGGACGTGAAGGTGAGGAGAAGAGCACAGGCATCTGTCACAGGTCACACCAAAAGACACCGCAGAAACAGGATCAACTAGATGTGTACTACACAGGCTACCTGATCCAAAGTGAATGGGACTCACTCATTCTACATGATAAAATCTACACTCCACACCATGTCACTAACACATTCAGATCCAAACAGAGATCTGTCCTGATAAATGTATAATTTAAGCGTATGATATATATATTCTATTCATGCCTGTTGTGATTCTGCAGAAGCCTGAGCGTGATGAGTGGGGCAGTGGTCTGGAGGCTATGCAGTGTGCCCTGCAGCTGGAGAAGAAAGTCAACCAGGCTCTCCTGGACCTCCACAAGCTGGCCAGTGAAAAGGGAGATCCCCATGTAAGTAACTTGAATGATTGTGGAACACACTCACTCACACTGTAAAACAGATATACTTACCAACTAATATGGGAATACTCAGAAAGCATTTGTAAGGTTGCAATATTTGACTGTATGTCTCTAACACTGTTCTATCTCTTCCCTCATTCCTCAGATGTGTGACTTCATTGAGACTCACTACCTGAATGAGCAGGTGGAGGCCATGAAGAAGCTGGGAGATTACATCACCAACCTGACCAAGATGGACGCCCACAACAACAAGATGGCCGAGTACCTGTTCGACAAACACACCCTGGGTTAAAAAGGAAACTCAAGCCTCAGGCTTCAACTCCGACCTACCCAGACCTCCTCCTCTCTATCAAACCCATAGTCTTACCTCAAACTTCTGACTTTAAATTGAAAATAAGGACAAATGCCTCTAAAATTCTAATATATATTACTGAAATAAAGGATAATTTAGCATTTGCTTTAAAATGCAGCATTGTAACAACAACTTTCAGAAAAAGATTGTGATAAAATGTTACTTTAAATTTCTTATTTGAACAATAAACATTTTGAGCTGTAACTTTTGTCTCTGTTATATTTTTCCTCTGGCTACTGTTGATCAAATCATTATAATACAACAGAAAAGGCACTTAGGTACAAATAATTGTCATTTGCAACTGCAGAATTATTATTAAAAGGATATATGCAGGATATTAGGGTGTCTAAAGAATGTTGCCCCAAAGCTTACATGACACGGTACATTTTTTAGGTGTATACAAGCAAGTTCGGAGTTAATTTCTAAAATGTGAAAACATTTGTATTTTGTCACCAGGTGTGGAAGGAAAAAGTGAATTATAGTTATTGGAGAACATATAAAAGCCATATACGATAATAAAACACATTTTTATTGTTATTTATTATAACAATCATTACTTTAATATAATAAATACCTCTGATATAACCCATTGTCCACTGCAGGCGCCGAATGTTTAACGTTTACTAGGTTTAACACCTTGTAAGTAAAGTTGAATTTAAAGTTTGTCAAACCCCAATTTAGACTCATGAAAATTTGGCCTAAGAATTTGTTTATGTGAATTAATTCATCACCTACAACCAATGATTTTGTAAATGCCAATTTTGCTGAATGGAAGGGACTGGGTTCATTTTGGAAACCTCCCTTTATTCTCTTGTTGATGACTTTTATAAAAGGTATCTTCTGATTTCCCTAACACGTCTACCTAGTTGAAGCTAAAATTCAGAACCCACCATCAAATAGTTGTGTATAACTATTTGATGTACTATATATATATATGTGTATATATATATATCCATCCATCCATCCATCAGCTATACCGCCTATCCTATGCAGGGTCACGGGGGGGCTGGAGCCTATCCCAGCCGACACAGGGTGAGAGGCGGGCTACACCCTGGACAGGTCGCCAGTTTATCACAGGGCCGACACATAGGGACAGACAACAACTCACACTCACATTCACACCTACGGACAAATTTCTTAGAGTCACCAATTAACCTGCATGTTTTTGGACTGTGGGAGGAAACCGGAGTACCCGGAGGAAACCCACGCAAACACAGGGAGAACACACAAACTCCACACAGAAAAACCCTTGGGTCAGGGAGTTTG